>JAOVVI020002593.1:0-20791 GCA_028571085.2 Nepenthes alata | reverse complement strand
TAATTTTAAATTTATCTATGATAATATATTTCGATAATATATATATTTTTTATAAATTTCATATTAAATATTGGTAAATATATTTTATTAAAGACAAATGTATTATTTTGAAATTATTGATTTTCATGAATACAAAAAATTAAATTCAAATCGACTATAAATAATATTGTTATATATGGAATTTGTCTCATATTCAAAATTTCATCTCTATCATCAACGTTATCCCCTTAAGTAATCTTCACTCGCCACACATTCTGCAAGCGTTACAAAACACAATCTAAACGCATGGTTTTCTGAACGTAAAAAACACAAAAAACAAAAACACAAAAAGCATATAAAAAAACAAAAAACACGAAAAACAAAGATTAACAGGAGAGAGAGAGGGAGGGAGGGGGGAGGACTGAAAGCAATGCAAGCGGAGGAGGCGGGGGTTTCAAACAACTTCGGTCTTCCCGAGGAAGTGTTGGAGGTGTTACCATCGGATCCCTTCGAGCAGCTCGATGTGGCGCGCAAGATCACCTCCATCGCCCTCACCACCCGCGTCTCCGCCCTCGAATCGGAGGCGTCTTCGCTCCGCGCGCAGCTCGCTGACAGGAACTACATCGTCGCCGATCTCCAGTCTCAAATCGAGTCCCTCGATGCCTCCCTCGCCGACACCACGGACAAGCTCGCCCTTGCTAATCAACAAAAGGTATTCGCACTAATTGTCTTATCGTAGTATGAACTGCAGCATAGCTTTTTTGTCGTTATTATTTTTTGAAATGTTTCAGTATTTCATTTGATTTAATTTTTCTGTAAATGGATTAATCTGTGAAATCAGCGAGTTTGGCTTGGAAACTTTGCGGGCCGCGTCATGCACGGCAATCTAGTGCTCCAATTAGGTTGGCGATTGGCAAGTGCATAAATTTGGCATAAATTAATTTTGATAACTATTACTTAAATAAAATTCCATAGGCCGAAAGAAGCTTTTTTTAAATTCTATAAGAAAATTGCTGTTTTTCTCGAATACAGAGGCGGTTGACCTTTGTCTGCTTAACTAACTCGATTCCTGTGCTCCAGGAGGCATTGTTGAATGAGAACTCTATATTGTCTGACACTGTAAAGAAGCTTAGAAAAGATGTCTCCAAGGTATGCCATTTTGATTGAAATTATGCCACTCTAGTGATTGTTCTTTTGTTGTGTTTCGGACCATCAATCATGAACGTGGAGCTTTTGGATAGTGGAATAGGGCTAATCATATCATCTACTCAGGGTGAATGAATAAAGTAACTTGTCAAAATGGCATGTGTGCCTAATATTTACGGAAATTCATAAATGCAAGTATCTCCAGCTATTGGCCACACTTATCGGCTGATGTCCACACAATCACACTATTCTGTACATTCTACATTACCCTCATTTTTCTCCAAAGTGTCTTTTATCGGTGAATGAGCTTGACTATATGGATTCTTTGCCTCCGATTAGTTCAATCATATCACCATGCTAACTCCCGATATGCTGTTTTCTGCAATTAAAAAAAGCAGTTGTAAACTGAAGCTGTGAGAATTGTTCTTGTGATACTGCCATATATTTAAATATAAGAATACTTCAAGTAGATCCTAAATGTTTCTATGAAACCGCAGGTTACAAGTCCAAAGTAGCGAACTCTGCAGAGTAGGAGGATGGAATGTTTATATATGAATAAAGAGAATTGTTGAAAGAAGACATGCTAGTAACTAGAAATAAAAATAATTTGCGAAAATGGGGTTAATATAGATGCCTTTTGAATTGAGTAAAATGCCCTTCAAATATTATAGAAGATGAGTAATAATTATATTGTTAGTTTTTTTTTTCAAATTAAAGGATATAGCTTGAAGAAAGCAACATATTCTCCCTGAGGGTTCTAAAATTAGAGAGAGAGAGAGAGAGAGAGAGAGAAGAAAAAAGGGTCAAATTTGGAAGAATGAGATCAGCCTTGGATATATTCTAAATTGTGTAAAATGCATTACAAACAAGAAATCTTTAGTAATACACAAATAATACTGTGCATACTTCCACCAATGAAATTATACATCAAAACGAAATAAATTTATTCAGTTATTTTGTTATTTAAAGTCATATAATTAAATTGTGTAAGAGGAGCGGAAGTTCTGCTTTAATATCTGCAAAGGGAAAAACGGGTAGAAAGCCTTCTAATAGGCCTGCTTTTTACTTTTGCTGTAGCTTCCTTCTACTCTACTTGGCAATGATAATTAGAGATTATGCCCATACAATCTGTATTAGTAATGAGTATTGCTGCCCTGATGGTAGGAGGGAAATTGCCAGTATTTTATGTATACTTGCTGTGTTGGCTATGCAGTTGGAAGTCTTCAGGAAGACGCTTATGCAATCACTTCAAGTGGATGAAGATACCTCAGTAAGTCATTCAAGTGCATTTTTTGTCAAGATTTTGCAGTACATATTTGACTTAGGTGCTCTATTTAAGCTTTTGAAATGACCGTCTTATAAATTATGTACGTTGGACTCCATTTCCAGACAGGAGTGCATGAAGCTGTTGCCAAGGACTTACCTACCCGTATGAGTTCTTCCAGTCAGCCACTTGGTGGAGGTAATCATCAATATCTTGCTTTCAGTTAAATTTTGCTTCATTCCGGTATCATAAAATGGAGATTTCCACCTCATGAAATTGCTGACTTTCAATGTGCATATGAAGGATCTAGAGGAAAGCTCAGTTGATGGCCACTGATCAGAGTTTCTCATTGAAAACTCTGCGCCAAGTTGAATCTGCCAGCTTCTCCAAGCTAGCACACTCTATGTTTCATACCTTTCAAATTTCATAAATACTGAATTGATGATTAGAATGATCTCAATAATGATCTTCATAACACTGTATTATCCTTGGAGCATGTGTATACTTGGGGATAGCTTAGGGCAGTTTTTTAAAATGGAACTTTCAAATGTAGCTTGTAGCCGGGGACTTGCAATCTCTAATTTGAACGAAAAATTCGATGTTATATCAGGTGATGATGTTACCTTGCCACCTCCTCTATATTCTTCAACACAGAGTCATGTTTCAGAACCTGGATATTCATTTTCTGAGGATCGTGAGACAGATGGTATGTCTCCACAATGTAGTTCTGGCTCCGAGTACTGGAAATCCTTTCATCATTTTATGTCAAGTAGGTTTCTGTGAGCATTGGCATCAAATTTTCATCTCATAGTATGCTTTAATCATTTTATCACACGTTTGATATGCATGGATCCCACATTATCTGTAATAGTCAAGCTCAAGGAAGGACCGTTAACCTATGTGCAAAAATATCTGACCTCGTGATTCGCATTTCTGTTTCTTTTCTTTTTCAACAGCTGCCAGGCCACGCATATCACCAGGCCTTTTGTTAGCGTCACAGACGAGCACGCCTCGATTTACCCCTCCCGGTTCTCCACCAGTTGTGGCTTCTTCTGTTTCTCCATCAAAGACATCTATGCCCACGTCGCCAAGGCGACATTCAATTTCATTTTCCACCACAAGAGGCATGTTTGATGCTTCTTCTCTGCCTTCTAGCAATCACAGTTCGTTTTCAAGCTACGATGCTGGATCGCAAGGTTGCTAGATCTAACTACCTCCTTTTAGTATTATTTATGAATATATTGTCTTTTGTGTACTCTTTTTCTAATTGTCAGCATATGAGGTATTTTAAGTTGATTGAATTCGCTGTGCCTCTTATCTGGGAAGGATATTGGTGACTGTTTTAGAGGCCACTAATCGAAGAGTCACTTCGCTGGTCTGTTTTATAGAATACCTTAAAAATTTGGGAGCCCTGATGTTGCTAGCTGTTAATTGATTCCTATTTAGTTGGTCAGCGAGCTTACTTGATGCCCTAATTTGAAATATGTATTCTTAAATGTGTTCATTCATCCTTGATTTGTATTTCCTCTAAAGATTGTGGTTTGATGCGTGTACAAAGCATGTTATCATGCCTTGATGTAAGTGCCAGTCGTGGGTACGCCTCTAATTGTCAAACACTGTATTTAATCCTTCATTTGACAGCTGATAAGCTATAAACTTTGGTTGCACGATAACGATCCAAATAACACATTGTACTTGAGGAAAAGTGAACAGTGGAAGTGACTATGTATAAACAGTGTCTATTTTGTATTAAACAAAAAAGAAAGAAAGAAAGATTCAGAGATCACTTATCGAGACTGGAGAGTTTGATGTGGTGTGGTGTGCACTTGCGATGTTGCTTTGGGCTGATTGTAGCATATGACTATTCTTCTTTGATTTTAATTTGCCTATCATGTGGCATGTGTTTCTAAATGAAAGTGCGAGAATATGCTTCAGAACTAGTTAATGGCAGCCTAACTAATAATGGATTGTGGGTCATTGAGTCCTTGCTTCCTGCAGCTATTCATTTGCTTGCCTTTGTTTCAGGGCGAACACGAGTTGATGGTAAAGAATTCTTCCGCCAAGTCAGGTAAAAGGAACTTTTCTTTGAATTTCCCCATTGTTACTGCTTTTATAAGCAGCACACACATGCTTTGCCGTCTGCATCAAGTTATTTTTTGCTTTGCTTTATTGGAAAATTGTTACATCAGTGCTTGGATCCACACTCGGTGTTTTAGTGGAAAATGAAGAGCAGTAAAGATTTACCTCAAAATTATTGATGCTGATATAAAAATGTTGTTCTTACTATTCACTAGTTAATTTGGGAAAATAGTTATATAAATATGAATCAGTTTAAGCAAATGAATTCCAAACATATGAAATTCTTATTACTAGCAAAATAACTCTGAAAATTAGGTCCAAATATTGAAGGGCTTGCCTGAGTGATGTTAAGTTTTTGACCTGCTAGAGCAACTTGAACATTGTGGTGCTTTGTTGTTATGTCTTAGAGAGTAATTTATAAAGTATAGCGGGCCTAATAACCGTTATTAGACCTGCTAGTCCAACATGTGAATTTTATTTTTATGCTATACCTTAATTTCATTTGTTAGAGCAATAACATTTGCAAATAACATTTATCGATGAACCTCCTGTTGAGCATTTCTCGCAAGTTCATTCATGCCTAAGGTAAATGAGTAATGTCCAAGAGTAAACCCTCCAATGCACTCGAATTCTAATAGGAAAATTCTTAGTATTTTATCGTATATCTCTAACACTAGTCATTATTTCACCTACCTGTCTTTCTTCATTTGGAGTTCTGGCATCTGATTCCTCCAGCTTTCACCAGGAGAATATTTTTGCCTCCGGCATTGAATTCCCCTATGAGCGCACATCGTCCGATGATCTTATTCAGATGCCATCCCCTGATATATTCATTCATTTGATCTTAACAGGAGCCGCCTCTCTTACGAACAGTTTGGTGCATTTTTAGCAAATGTGAAGGAGTTAAATTCGCACAAGCAATCAAAAGAAGTATATAATCCCCTCAACATTCCCTTTTTGTCATATTTATTTTAATTTTTTATGCTGTCAAAAATTATTGATTTATTTTGATTTTTCTGTTTCTCTCAGGAGACCCTAAAGAAGGCCGAAGAGATTATCGGCCCTGATAATAAGGACCTCTACTCTATTTTTGAAGGACTGCTCACTCGTAATATCCACTGAAAGCACTATTCAAAGGAACTTGTAAGTATTTATTTTGCCATTTTGTACATTTGCTTTGCAATAATTTTGGTGTAAATCGAATTTGGATTGGAGTGAAATAACATGATTCCATCTTACATCAATTCGATTCCAATTAAATCTGAAATTGGCATTGCCTCCTGAGTTCATCGATTTGAAATCGAAATGATCTTGATTCTTTCTTTTTCTTGATGGTATAGTTGGCTCTATTTAATGGGACATAATAATTTGTTGACATTGTTAATTTCTTTTCTTGATAATAACTTTTAAATTTGTGCCATGTTTTAAGTCATAATTGCCTTAATAAAATTTTAATTCTAACAAAATTAGATTGGTTATATAAATCTACTTCTACCATTATTATATCATAAAAAAATAAAAATAATTTTTAAATTTAGTGACATAAGCAAAAATAAATAAAAAAAATAACCAATGGGTCATATTTTACCCGTGTTGACACTGGTTTGAGGTCTTTTTAGATTAGAAAGTATCGCCCCTTGGTCACTTTTACTATCCAAAAACATAAGACTCTGTCGTTTAGCTGTCGGATAACCCAATATACGAAATGCTCGCTGTATGTGATTGGGTTTTGAAAAAGATCAAACCCCTTTTCGGTTTATTTATATGTGTTATTTTCATATATTTTATATGAATTTATTTATATAATTTAAATTATTATTTATTAAATTATATGATGATAACTTTATTAGTAATTTTACGAGTGTATTAAGCACCAGTCTAGCTAAGATTGAAGATGAATGTGACTATTGAAAAATTTGATTATATACATTCACAAAAGGTATTACACGATGGTAATCAAGTATTATGCCTATTGAATGCACCATTGCATTCACAAAAGTTCCTTATAAAGCCAACTTAGTTTTCATCACTTATTTTAAAATTTTAGAAATAAGATTTATCTAAAAAGTACTTTTAACAAAAGTTTATAATTTAATTTAAAAATTTTTGTTTTTATAGTACAAGTCATCTTTTAGTCGTTCTTCATTTAATCTTATATTGGTTTATTAATATAATTGGATGGATGGAACAAAGTTTTATTTAAAAATATTTCTAAATTATTCTTCATATCTTACACTTCTCTCGTGCGGAAAATATTACAAAAAAAAAATTAAAATTATTCTTTATAGTATTTCAATTTTGGTTAATGTACTATTGCCATCTAACAAGGATTAGAATTTTAGCAAATTTGCCTATTTGATTATATATAAAAAAACATGTATAAAAATACAATTGTTTCTGCCTTTTATTTTTAATTATATCAAATTTTATATGAAAACTATATCTCCAAGCATGATTTGCAAGAGAAATAAAATTTAATATAACGATAAGTTTCCTCTATTATAATTTATATATTATTAATTTAGATTAATAAAATAATTTATCTATAACGTAAGTTTGATTTTTTTAAAAGAAACTTATGATTTGTTTTGGCATATTAAACCAGCAGCCAGCCACTTATAAAATATTCTATTGGTTGTTTAATATGAAATTCAAGCTTTCGAACTGTAATCCTTGCCCATGCAAACAAATTATAACACCAATTAAAAAGTCAATTCGTATGTTACCCTCATTCATGCCAAATGAATGGGACTATAATTGGCCAAGGAAGGTTTTGAACTCTCACCCTTGTCGCAATATTCAATATGTGAGAAAACTTGATAAGATTATAACCTACATCAGTAGTAATGCGTCTCAAAAATATTAATTGATATACGAATTAGGGAGCCGCCTTACTAAACTGGAACGTTTAAATAAAACAGATCTGATCTTCGTAACTTTTAATCTGGATCTTACGTATTACAATAAAATAAATAAGAGGTAAGAGGTATATGAAGCTCGCTTATCAATATATCTTTCGACGCTTAAATTAGCGATCTTTCTATTTGAATGTTAAAAATATAAGGAAACAGATGTGATAATTTAGAGATAATGAGAATGAGCATATGTACGAATGGTAATACTTATTTTTGGTGCACTCGTTAGGTTGAGTGGTTTTTGTATTTGTACACTTGTCTAGCAGAATCTTTTATTCTTTTCTCTCGTTGTTGTCTTCCGATTTTCTTTAGTGAAGAAGGTTTATTTATAATAAAGGGCATTGTTTGGTTGGTTGGTGTCTAAAATCAACCCATGTGTATAGTATCGTTTTGGATCAATGGCGAGGGATGTTACTTGTACATGCAACAGTCATTTTAATTCAATGATAAAATCACCTGATTACCAACTATTTGATCAATTTAGATGCTATTTGTATCCGACCATTAAACAGCTCATTGTAATCCTTTAATATTTGGCTATTTAAGTCATATCTCTTAATTCATGCATTATTTGCCTGATAGATTTTGTGGTATTTTTTATTAAACCATCGATATTTAAACCTCTTATCCACCTATATAATAGGTTGACTCATGTCTAACCGTATCCATCAAATAGTATAGAAATATAATATATAGTTATAATAAATCAAGTAACTTGTCTATTTAAAATTCTCACGAGATGCCGAGTGGAAGATAATTTTTATAAATGGAATGAACTATAATCTAAGTTATTGATTCATCGGCTTAGGTGTATTTTTGTTGCCTTTCTTTTTTTTTGAAAAAAATTATATTATTTATATTAGGAAAAAAATAAAATTAGTGAAAAGGTCTTCCCATGTTTTTTATATTGTTTTTAAAAGAAAACTTGGCTATAAAGAAAATGTAAAAGCGTAGACGGAGGTGTGACTAGAACTTAGAACTTCTATTTTATCTTCCAAAATTCCTTCCACTTTATAGATATTCTATTGATTTATTATTTATTTTTAATAGTTATTTTTATTAACTAGGTTCATTAAAATTCAACAAAATAAAAAATAATACAATTTAAATTTATTATTAAATTAGTGAATATATAAAAAAATTAAATAAGAGTGATGATATAAAAAATTTAAAACGGATATTATTTTTAGAATTTTTACATGATAAATTAGGTAAATTTATTCTAAAATGACAATATATTTAAATAAAAATAATTTTTTTTTAAAATAATAGTTTAATGTAATGTAAAAAATTAAAACACATTAACAATAATATATTTTACTTACCTGAAATATCGCAGGTAGTCATGCAGCACCTGCATCCCCTGTTTAATCTCACGATTATTATTTTAATATTTTTTTAAAAATAAAAAAAGACTTATTTTTAATAACTAGATAATTTTAATCTAACAAATTAAAAAAATTAGTTAAAATTATTTATTTTAAAACAATTAAATCATAATATTTATTCAAAAATAAATAATTAATTTTAGCCATTTTTAATTCCTCATATTTCTTATTAGAGACTGTTAAAATCTATTTTAATAAATAAGCTATTATAATAAAGCTACGTATTATAAAAATATAAAAAATATTCTATCATTGGATAATAATATTATTAATTAAAAGGTTATATATACTACTAATTAATTAAAATTAATCAAATAATATAATAGTCCGTACATTATAGAATTTTTCCTCTGGATCAGTAATTCCATCGCCTGCTTTCTTGCCATCAACAGCATCCTGTTATCTTCAAATTAATTTAATCGTTACTGAATTAAGCCCCAAAAGATACAATTTTCATCGTTAAGCAAACTTCCATTTTTAATTCTTCATTTTACTTTTACATGAATAAAGATGATGGATTGCTAGAAGAAGAGGCCGAAATTTGAGCATAAACAGTGGCGATTAATGTAAGCAAATTGAGTTCAAGACAACCAATCATTCTCCGTCTCTCTCTCTCCCTCACCTCTGTTGAGTTCCCAGTTCTGTCTCTCTTCTCCGCGTCATTTGAACGACTGAGTTTTTTCTTGTCTCCCCAATTTCTCGACATCCATGGAGAACGTCGGAGAGCCTCCTGCTTCTCCACGGTAATGCCCTTATTTCTTTTTCTTCTTATTCCTCCTTTCTTTTAGGTTTTCGCCTCATGCATTTCTTTCTTCAGCTACTGGGTGTGGTTGTTTTTCAGTAATCTGTGCTTGAATGTTTTTTTAACATTATCTTGTCTGGGGGACGCTTTTCGTTTTTCTGCATTGGTTTTCTACCGTTTGTTTTTTGGTGAAGTTGAGTCATATATTCTGTCCATGAGACTACAGAAGGCGTTGTTATTGGATTGTTTTTTGGTTTGAGGAAGGTATGAGAGAAATGATAAGAGTGGTGTCTTGTATTAGAAAATATCTCATAAATATTTTATATTATATTTTAGGTATATTATATTTTAGTTAGCATTTTGTATTTTAGGATGGTGTATAATTTATTTTTGGTATTCATTGTTTACCGTTGTATAGTTTTGTGTATATATTCGTTGTATGCGTCCTCCTTGAGATGTGTGCAAGTGTGCAGACGATTGTTCAGCCATTTTAATGTATTGACAGTTCACTTTTCCTTTTTCCAACACAACACTCGATTTCATTTTTGTTCTTCGTCTTCGTCTTCCTCCTTCGTCTTCGGCTGCTGTCTGGAAGGCGTTTCCTTACATCTTGGATCAATGGTTCAAAAAACACGAGTATATCAACGAGGACATTATTTATCGATTTAAAATAAGCCTGATGAAGTTGAGAAGTGCTTCAGGGTCCTGTGTGATTAAAGCATATCCCTCAAACTTAAAAGGAAATAATATAAGGTGGTTATTAGGCCATTCATATTATATGGAGTGGAGAAGCGTTAAATACCAACGTGTACAAAAAAACAAATAACAGATATGAATATGCCTAGATGGATATGTGCATATGTAAGAAGATCTGGGAGGAAATAATATTATACATGAAAAAGTTGGGATGGAAGCCATCGAAGAAAAATGTGAGATGAATGTTAAATGTGGTGTCTTAAATTTCAAGTTTCTCAACATGGTAAATGCCCTGTTCTGTCTTGCACCTTTGGTTTATACGTCCCAGATGTCACATTACGATTAATTTCAAACAGAAGCAAATTGCAAATGCCTTTCCTATCTTCAGCTTTGGCTCTTGTCTATTGTCATTTACATTGTACAAACAGTAATTTTCCTTGCCCCCATTAAGTTAAAAAGAAGCAAAAATTATGAATATTTCTGGTAAAGCGGTATCTCTACTTTAGATGAGGAAGCTATCTAAATATAATTGCAGCGGCATGATTTGTTTGTTTTTGTCTTTACTTTTATCCACTTTGTGGCATTTTGTGATCAATAGTTGTCTGGAAGTGCTATTGTATCTTTGAGTTTTAGTTGTCTTCTGTCATTTATTGAGTCAATATTTCCATCGGGCAAACAACTCTTTTCTTTACATTTACAGGGAAACCTCAGAAAATCATGCTTTTGAAATAATTAATAGATTATCTGGTGTATCAGACTTCTCGCCTCATGGTAAATGGTCCGTAAATCTCTTCCACCATTCATTGGTAAATGTTAATCATGCTAACATTCAAGTAATCCTATATGTTGGACTATGACATCTTTTGCTGCAGAGTTAGCAGAGATGATACATGTTCCTGTAGAAGAGTCCTCACCAAGAGGAGCATGCAACGAATCTTCTGACTGCGACACTGCCAGCACCTCTGACTTGGAACGTCAGCAACATTCAGGAAGTCGCTCTCACTGGCGTTGCTTCCTACATTTGTTAAAAAAGGGACCTAAGCGTTTCCAAACCTTCCATCCTTTGAGTATCCCGAAGCTTTATAGGAAAAAAAGTAGGAGTTCAAGACATAGTGTGATTCCGGCCCTACCTGCATTTGACAATGGCAAGCACTGCTTTAAGTCTTCGTGGAAGAATTTCAGTCTCAGTGACCTCCAAGAGATCACTAATAATTTTAGCCGAGGTAAATTGAATCCGTTGTCATATATCTCTGTTTGTCCTAAACTTGCATTCTCCACTGTTTGCAGTCTCTTTAACAATTTTTACGAAGGTTCTTACTCCTTGGGAGATACCCTCACGGAATGCATACAATTATAACTTAAAAAAATTGAAATACAAAATAACAGTGCACAATCACAAATCTCATTACAAAGTTCCAGACATTTCAGGAGAGATATATCTGTTTTTTTTGTTATCTTTTTGCGTCTTTGACACTATTATTGTCAATTGTTATGTATTTATATTCTGTGAAGAAAATTTAATTGGAGAGGGAGGTTATGCTGAAGTTTACAAGGGAATTCTGCAAGATGGAAAACTTGTGGCAGTTAAACGGTTGGCTAAGGGAAATTTTGAAGACATGGTGGCAGACTTTTTGTCTGAGCTTGGCATCATAGTCCACGTCAACCATCCCAATATTGCCGAAGTCATTGGTTATGGCGTGGACAAGGGAATGTACATTGTTCTTCATTTGTCTCCTCATGGGAGTTTGGATTCTCTTCTTCGAGGTATAAACAATTTTGATATTCATAATTTAAAATTTCTAAATTCATCGCAAATAAGACATTTCATCATCTGCATTCCAGGCTCAAAGGAAAAACTACGATGGGATGTCAGATTTAAGATTGCTTTAGGGTCTGCCGAAGGCCTTAAGTATCTTCATGAAGGTTGTCGAAGAAGAATAATTCACAGAGACATTAAGTCTGCAAATATTTTGTTGACTGAGGATTTTGAACCTCAGGTGACCTTCAAGCTTAAAGATGGCATTCTTAACACCCTTATGTACTAATAAACTATGTTATAGTCTCTCAATCCTTGCATTTTTATGAGAGAATTGGCAATGGTATACCAATTTTTTCGTGGCAATCTTCTTATTCATCAATTGGTTGTATATTCTCATGTTAAACTTGGACGTCAAAGCAAATGACAGTGTGCCCCTTCACTCAACTTATGGCAAAGAAAAAACGTTCCATCATTAAATATATGCTAGTGAAGGACTGTACACCATGGATGAAAATATCAGCCGATATGTATCTAATACTGATATTTTTTGATATAGTAATATTATCGTAATATGTTTTTGTGTTAACCAATATAGTCGATATATCGGCTGATATGATTGTCAATTCATTATTTTTAAAAAATTTTTTACCATCCAATATTTTTTTATACCGATACATATTATCTAATATATTCAGTATCGATACAGTTGCAACTGATACTGATACAAATATTAATATTTTCATCAATGCTTTATACTTAACCCATAAACCTCATTTCGGGGATTAAAATTAGATCATTAGTCTTCCTTCAAGAGCACTAAGTTCATGAATGAAAATACAAGTATTAGTAGCTATGAGCTCGTATCAGTATCGATTATATTGGATGATATATATTGGTGTTGGATATATATATATATATATATCCTGATTTGGAACCTATGGGAAAAATATGTGCTAAGATTGGCTAATATATCAAAAAATATTAAGTATTGGATGACAAGTTGGATATATCAGTAGTATCAGGGGCCAGATACTAGTTACTGATATATATGATATTTCATTTCATGATTGAGTTCCGAAATGAATGCTGCATCATTTTTATTCAAAATGTGGGAGGTCCATATGTAACTTTGAGTTTGTTGCAGATTTCAGATTTTGGACTGGCGAAATGGCTGCCAGAGCATTGGACTCACCACACTGTTTCAAAAATTGAAGGCACATTTGGGTATGTCAACTGGAAGCTTCTATTTGTTGTTAGTGCTCCACTGTTTACTTTCTGACCACTTTGACCGACTGTGGCAGCTACCTTCCCCCGGAATTCTTCACGCATGGAATAGCGGATGAGAAAACCGATGTTTATGCTTATGGGGTTCTCCTATTGGAACTTATTACCGGACGCCTTGCTCTGGATGATTCACGGAAAAGCCTTCTTATATGGGTTGGTTATTGTCCTTATATTCTTTTCACTACATTGTACAAAACATCTTTACCTTTTTTCGGAAATGAATCTTGACATAACAAAAACATTATTACTGTATGGCTTGATAACTACGGGTCTGAGTCCTAGAAATGCCCTTTTGCATATTACAAGGTAAGGTCGCATACAGTAAACCTAAAGTGTTCCAAATTAAACCTTCTCTGGACCCTCAAATAGAGAGAGCTTTATGCATGAAGTTGATTCTTATATTTAGTTTATTATCTTCTTTTCCCCGCGTAGCATTGCTCTAATTGATTTGGATGGATTTTATCAAACTCAACTGACTTTGTGGCAGGCTAAGCCACTCCTTGAGACACATGATTTCAAGGAACTTGTTGATCCATCTCTCGGTGATGCTTATGACATGAACCAGCTGAAAATGATGTGCCTGTTAGCCTTCATATGCATACATCACTGTGCAGTTCAACGGCCTCAAATGAGCCAGGCATGTTCCTCTTACTCGAGAACTGTTGCTATTACTTTTATTCACTTGTCAAGGCGGTATCACTTTGTTCTGTTATTGTACAGAGACATAATATAGTGGGTAAATTGCTTTAAATTACTTGATGATGCTGATTTCATGTGACTCTCTTTTGGCTAGGGATCTGTTTAGGAGCTTCTTATACACTGTTAACACGCACTCTCTTCTAAACTTAATTGACATCAAAGCTTAGATAGTTTGGCTCCGTGTATAGTAAACATAGTGGGGAATAATATATAGAGTTTCCTATGAACTATGGTGTTCATCAAATAATCTCTCCAGAAGGATCCCTTTTCTCATTTTATAATATTAACAAATGCCATGGTTGCATTTGCAGAGAAGACTGAAAAAAATACCCCAAAAGCTGTGGGTGAGTCCAAATGTGGCAATAAGAGTACTTCTTCCATATTTGATCACTTTCAATAAAATCACTTATGGGGAGGCATTTGTACAGTTTTAGTGCAATCCATTTTAAGCCACGGAAATAGTCTTTCTACATTGCAGGATAAGGCTATGTACATCTAATTCTCTTTAGATTGCACCATGTAAGAAGCCTCATGCTCTAGGCCTGTGCAGGTGCTTGGAGCATATCATTAAAGAATTTTCTTTTTTGTAATCAAACAAAGAAATTATTATAAAGGTGAACATAGAAAATTAAAACTAGAGATCATTCAACTTGCAAAAGTAAAAATAGGGAAGAACTTGTTATAGACCCAGAACGAAACAACATTGCCATTTAACTCAAAGCCATTCCGAAGAGGTTGAGATCAACTTATTTGTTGACAGGGACAAAGTCAAGAAAAACCTTTGGACTTTATTCAGTATTAGACATTGGACATATAGCAGTTTTGAATCAAATCCTCTTGTGACAAAAGATTTTATCTCATCGCAGCTTGTTGTAGTCCCCTTATCTTATAAAACATCTGTTATTTATTCGGGTTAAATGGATATCCTGTACTGCAGGTAGTGCAGATTCTAACAGACGTGAAAGATCATTTAGAGCTACGAAAGCCGACCCTTAAGAGGGCCTACTCAGTGGAGCTCTATGTTGCAGAAGAATGTAACTCGACTAAGTACTTGAGCGATTGGATTAACTCATGCAAATAATTTTGGATCTTTGAAATAGTATTTTAGCTCGTATTTGTTGTCGTTCAACCCCCTGGCACCAGGCGCCCTCTTTTGGACCCACCCAGAAATCTTTTCCCCACAGAAGTGTAAATCTTGGCTTGTATCTTCAGAGAATATAGCACCAAATATGAGCAGTTTACTGTGAAGGTGGGCTGAGAATGATGCAGCATGCCTTGTGATATGCTTCTTCGGCGGCCTAATCTGATATGGTATTTCTTATTTTTTATCTCTCTCTCTCTCTCTCTCTCTCTCTCTCGAAGCTGAGGAAGGAATGATATTGATTTTTTAATGTTTTACAGAACTGTAATGGCGATCTGAAGAAGAATCTATTATGAAATTACTTTCCAAGGGTATATGGTAGCTTTCATTTCATCTCAGAACAAAGCATGGTTTGAAGGAAAGGAAATATGAATATTGGGATTTGCAAACGGTGTATTTTTATTTTATTTGTTGGATTGAAAAAATTTAATATATGAGATTTGAAATTTTAAAAAAATTATTTAAATAGTTTTTTTTTTGTTTTTTATTGTTAGGTTAAATATCAAGTCGATGTTAATATTATAAAAAAAAATTATTTATAAACTTTTTATTTTAAAATCTCCACCATTAAATATTTATTCAACGGTGGACATGGAAGATGTGCTAATTATATCACCGTAAGATGCATGCTGTTAAACCCGTGAATATTAACCTAATTATAAGATCGTTATTTTATAACTTATGAATTCGGGGCTTAAATTATGAAAATAACATACAATTGTGGAAGTTTGTGAAACTTTTGGCATATTTAGATTATGTCATATGAAAAATTTCAGCATATTGAATTGTTATATGATTAGATATTACCAAAATTCATTTTAAGTGAGAATTTATTTAAAATATCTGAATCTGAACTTTCTTCTATCTCAATGGAAAATTGTTGTAATAAGGTATCGTTTATGTCACTCTGTAAAAGCTTAACATTAATCATTTTCAATATAGGTGAAATATACTATAAAAGAGTTTAAAAAAAAGATAGTTACTATAAGAAAAAAACTTATGCCATGTGTTGGGCCCTAATATAAGGGCCTATAAAACACGGCCCAAACGAAAGGCTCAAAAATAGAAAGCCCAGAATCGCGTCCGCGAACCAAGATGGCTGCACGGCTCAAGAGGCCCAAAAACACAAGCTAATATCCCAAAAGTCAAAACCACAATAAAAGTCCGAGAGGCCCCCTTGACTAGTAAGGGCTCGAGGACGCCGCAAATAACGAGCAACATCCAAGTACAAGGACAAACGAAGAAGCCCGAGAACTTTAGAAGTTCCAAGGTGCCTCAGACTGGTTCGAGAGGTCAGAGAAAGATCCGAGGATTCTTTCTATTGAACCAAAGAACCTCCAACAGACAGTTGGTATTCGAGAATTACCTTGTCCAACGAGTCCGCGAACTCACAAGTTAGCAGGGCATGACACAAAAGGACGAGGACTGTCTCATACACGGCCGAGAGCGCCAACTAAGCAAATTTCGCCGATTCCAAAGAGCCTGCAACCACTGACGGATGCTGTCTCTGCAGAGCACGCCTAGTCAAAACATGAACTGACGCCTAGGCTCTGTACGCCTGACACGCTCAGGACCTACGCATGCCAGCAGCTTTAAGTGCGACTAATGGGTAGCGGCCAACCTCTCGACCACCCGATGGCCGCCACGTGTCTCCTCCTCAACGGAGCGATTTCCCTATAAATACCTAGTGAAATCCATTTCAGAAGGGCCTTCTTTTCCCCGAATTGATCCTAGATGAAAGGGAAAAAAGAGAGAGAGCTTCCACACGAGAAAACTCTCTAAGGAGGAAGAGTGAAGATACTTCGACAACTTGTATTTTGTAAAGACTTCCACCCAATAGTGAAGCATTTTTTGGAAGCCCAGAGCCTCGTGGTTTTTCCTCCTCATTTAAGGGGAGGCTTTCCACGTAAAGAACTGGTTTTCATCTCTCTTTTTCACATCTCACACTCTTACACATTTGTGTTGTACTGGACCCCAAAATCCAGGATGCAACATTGGCGCCGTCTGTGGGAAGCCGTGACAAAAAGCTCACAAATTTCCTACCATTCCACAACGACAAGTGTTCCAAAAATGGTGAGTAGGCAGGACAACACATCCACGTGGGAGATGGGGCTCTTCGACGGTGCCTCCCATCGGGCGGCAGGATGAGTGGCGGCCCTGGTACTAGCGTGCGCGTGCTAGTAAGGAAGGTGGACAACCTTTCAAGAGCAGTCCGCACCCTCCACGAGAGGGTGGACGAGCAGTCTAGGGGAGCCTACCCCGAAAGCTCGTGGCCAACGGAGCCTCAGGGGCGATGAGCTGCGCGAGCTCCTGGTGAGTTGAGGGACTACCTCAACAAGAAAAAGTCCATGACCCAGGCCCCGACGAAGAAGGGTCTCAAGAGACTCTGGAAGACGGTCTTCGGACCTAAGACCGGCAAAACCAGCCAGTCGGGAGGAAGAGAAGACCCCCTGCCCCCGAGGACAGGGGAAGGAAAAAGAAGGGCGAGCGCCCGAACGGGTGGTCCTCGGAGGAGAAAGGCCATCAGGCCCGCCTGTCCTCACTAAGTCGCTCACCAGCATCTTGCAGCAGATCAAGGACGAGGAATCCCTGAAATGGCCCAAGGCGTTGAAGAACCAAGAAGGGGGCGACCAGTGGGAATACTGCCATTACCACTGCAGTCACGGCCACGATACCGAGGACTGCAGAAAGCTCCAGGTGAAAATTGAACGGCTGGTAATGGAAGGCTATCTTGACCGTTTCCTGCCACGACCTGGGCATGGCCCTGGAACAGCAGGACGCAGTCGGTCACGCCGCTCCAAAGGCAAGGCTATAATACGCGCGGAAGGCACCTAACTACCAGCTCGGGGGCTGCGCGCGACAACTTTGAAGAGGCCAACATATAGAAGGACTGCCGAAAGGTCACAACCAGCAGGGGAGCAATGAGAGGGATCAAAACGGTCCTGGAGGCTCCTAGATGCAACACGTCTACGCAAAGGACCTCATGATACCCTCGTATTCTTTCGACAACGTCGAAATAACTCCCGAAGACAAAAACTCGGCCTTGACCGAGTGGCCCCAGAGGTTGTATAATTTCAACAAAAAACTCGGCTATGACTGAACGGCCCCAGAGGTCAAACTTCAAAAACTCGGCTGTGACCGAGCGGCCCCAGAGGTCGAACTTCAAAAACTCGGCTGTGACCGAGCGGCCCCAGAGGTCGAACTTCAAAAACTCGGCTGTGACCAAGCGGCCCTAGAGGTCGTGTTCGAAGGAAGCAACAAGAGAGACGCCAAAGCTCAAGCGCACATCCAAAGCGCTAATGTAACATGCCTACGTAAATGAAAAGATTTCTTCTAGATGTCCATCGAAATGCGTTCTCGTGCTCCTTCATTGTCATCGAGGCAACTTTCAAGTCAAAGCCAAAAACTCGGCTGTAACCGAGCGGCCCCGGAGGTCGTATAACTCAAAAATTTGGCCGTGACCGAATAGCCTCAGAGGTCGTATAACTCAAAAACTCGGCCGTGACCGAGCGGCCCCAGAGGTCGTATAACTCAAAAACTCGGCCGTCACCGAGCGGCCCCAGAGGTCAAAGTCCGACGACTGCGTCAAACACCACGAAACCCGAGAGGTTGAACGGTTAAAAGTCTCCTAAGAGGACCGCGTGCTTAAAGCTAAGAACAAGGAACTGTACGTTGCGTCACAAGAGGAAAAGAAAAAACAACACTTGAACAAGCCGAGACAAAAAGTCCGAAGCCCTGATTCAGAAAGGTCAGGTTTTATTCATAAAAATGAATTTATGTACAGTATCGTGTAACTTCAACAACATTCTTTACAATGCTGCAAAGAAAAAAGAGGGGAAAATAAGACAAAATGTCACGAGAGCCTTTCTTGGCCCTCTGCTCCTCGAACCTCCTTGGCACCGGAAGGCCCCGCCTGGTTCACTGGACGTGACTCCACGGGCGCGAGAGGTTCACCTTCCGGCCCTGCCCGGGAAGGCCCGAAAAATGGTCTGGCCCTAAGACCACCCACGTCCTCGCTGCGCGCGGCGCTAGCATTACACGGATTGAACACAGCAACGGGGAATCGTGGGTACAACCGCCGCATCACCCGGCGACAGAGATGGATCCCATCCCAAAATTTGGTCTCCAATAAGGGCGCTATGTCTATGGCTCTCACCGAAGCCTTCAGCGCCTCTTCCAACTGGAGAATCCTGTCCCGAAGGAATCCGTACTGAATCCGCAAGAGCCTTAGGGCTTCCTCAGATGAAGCACTCTTCGCAGTGGCCTCGGCCAGCGCCGCCCGCAACTGCTGGTTCTCTTCCTGGACGACCCTCGAAGACTCCGCGTCCGCGCGAGATTGGGCTACCTCACCCACCAGCTGGCTAAGGCCTTCAATCAGACCCTGAAGCTGCAAGCAGGAAGACCTGTTAAGACTCAGGCAACTAAAGACAAGGCAAAAAGGGCAACGATGGGTTACCTTAGAAACGAGGGGATCATGCGCAGGTCCGCGTCCTCCAGGGGCCTCGGGCTTGTGTGATCCACTCTCAGGCTCCGCAGATGCTTCCTCAGGAGCAGGCTCTGCCGCTATAATAGGCACAGAGGAGCCTGCCTGGGCATCAGCGCCATCGACCTCAGGCTTCACCGAGACATCGTCCTCTTGCCCTGAAGGGCTTTCAGCTTGAACCTCAACGGGAGGATCACAAGGCTCAGAAGGCAGCAGGCCAACAGTTCCAGTCTCCTCGGTCTCTGTCAGTTCTCGGACCATCTCAGCAATCATTTCTCCCTCAGCATCCACAATAGAGTCCCCGCCTCCTATGTCCTCGGAAGGGTGATCAATCCTGTCCGAGACGTCACCAAGCAGATCAAGGGGAACTCCAGGAGCATGATCATCAATGGGAGACTGGACGTCCGAGAGCTCCACTACCTCTGTGATTGTCCACGAGGATCCTCCGAAAGGATCAACCGGCAAGAGAGGAGCGGAACCTTCAGTTCCCGAGGACTCCTGTAGAGAGGACTTTCTCCTCTTAAGGAGAGGAGCAATCACATCCTCATCACCCAGATCATCGATGTCGAACGTATCGTCATCATCATCAGAAGAAGGGAACTCAACAACGACCGTTGGACGTTTCGAGCTCTCGATCGCTGGGCGTTTTGAGCTCTCAGCCGGCAGGCTCGTCTCCAAGCGGTCGGCAGGACCCTCAATCCTCAGAGTCTCCACCCTCCTCCTCAACCTTTTCTTCTTGGACTTCTCGGGCGGAATTGCAGAAGAGGCCTCGGCCCGTGGCCCCCATTTTGCTTCTTCAATCTTCTCGGGCAACAGTCAGATGTTGCGTTTGTTTAGGTGAAAGCCCCCGAGATTGGCCAGCACCAGGTCCGTGAGCTCCTTCGTCCTCTCCCTGTCTTCCAATGAAGGATTAGAGCAGTACTGTCTTGCCACTTTCCCCCAACCAGTGGGGATGGCCCAGTGCTCATAAACCCCGATGAAGAAAAACTTATCCTTCCACCGTTTCGTGGAGTCAGGATTTCTCCTGCACATCAGGGCAGAGTCTGGGCGGGGGGTCATTGTAATCCAGTCAAGATTATCGGTAAAACATAACCTTGACAATGGTAGCGTTTAAAAGCTTGCTACGATAACGGAAGAAAACGCACAATGACACCAAATACCTTATCGCGTTTGGCTGGAGCCTGGCAAAAGGGACTCCAAGATCCCTCATGATGTC
>JAOVVI020002592.1:0-10476 GCA_028571085.2 Nepenthes alata | reverse complement strand
AAAGAAGTTGTGGCGGCAGGCCTGGTGAAGGAGAGCGATCGTCTGAAGGAGGAGAACGAAAGGGTCAATAGGCGTCTCGACCAACTTGCGGGGCAGATAACTACTCTAGAGAATGAGCTGAGTCTGCGCATTTGCCCTCACGAGGTCGCTGACATGATGCTGTCGCGATTATGGGAGGGGATCAATATCAGCCTGCGTATCGTGCGGCTGGTTAATCCAAATTTTTTTATTAAGTTCAGTGACCTATCTAATTGGTCTGCTCAGCGCCATGAGAGCCTCATGGGGGAGCCACGGGGCAACCGTGGGCCTCCACCGCCTCCTTAGTTTTTGTGATCTTAGCTCTCTTTTGTTTTATGATGTAAACACACTTTGTTGTAATAAAATGAGTGTTTTCATGTTGTGTGCCTTTGGTTTCACTGCTACTTCCAGTTTTGTCCATCACTGTACTGGGCGGCCAACTTGGTACACTTCTTGTGAGTTGGTCGTCCGCCTTGTTTTAGGCATTCATGGTGCTTCCCAAAGAAGTGGAGTCCTTGGGGCGTTTTCAATGCTGTCGTTTACGTTAAGTCAACCTAGTACTCGCTCACGAGTAAGGCTTGGTGGTACTACCCAAGTATAGACGGGTGGCCAGCTTTGGAGGAGCACTTTACTCATGTCGACTATCGTTGACTGATCACGCTATCTCCTTATGAACGAGGTTATCGCGTATGTTGCGCTGGCCCCCTATGATTTTTGATTGCGAACGGGCCACTTGAATGACCAAGGTTTAGATACAACCACTTATGGGCCGCCTGGATGACCAGGGTTTGAGTTCGACCAGCTATGGGACGCTCGGATGGCCGAGGTTTATATATGACCACTTACGGGCCGCCTAAATGACCAAGGTTTAAATTCAACCGTCTATGGGCCGCCTGGATGACAAGGGTTTAGTAACAAGAGGGTGAAAATTTGCCCGACTTAGGGGTAGTCTAGGTCGTTTAGACTTGTAATAAGAAAAATATACAAACATACAATATAAAGAAGAAAACAAATACAATATGCTAAAGGGAATACTTATTTTTTTAATTAAAAATTGCATACAAATAATTACATACAAACATGCGGACTACCTACCTAGGCCCTATTAGAAGTAGCATTTGAGGTGGATCGCGTTCCACGTCCGTGGGACCAACTTTCGGTCCTAGTTTCGGAGCTTGTATGCTCCGTTACGCAGAACAACGGAGACTAAAAATGGTCCTTCCCAGTTCGGGGAGAGCTTATTCCGGTCGGCTATCTTACCCGTGGCCTCGATATTTCGCAAGACCAAATTTTGCTATGTTGTAATAGCGGGAGATTCGTTGTTGTAATACCGCGAGCTTCTTCTAACAAGTCTAGGTGATCTCGGATTTTCCGTGAGTTACCTTACGGGTCGAAAGATTCTACCCTAAGACTTGGAAGCCTGATTTCGACCAAAATTATCGCTTCAGTCTCGTAGCAGCGACTGAAGGGCATCTCGCGAGTTAGCACCTTTGGAGTTGTCCGGTAAGACCAGAGGACGGAGGGAAGCTTATCAATCCAGGAGCCCCCTTTGTCCTCCAGCTTGGTCTTAAGTCTGTGGAGTAGCATTCAGTTTATGACCTCCACCTGTCCATTTACTTGAGGGTACGCCACCGAAAATGGACCAACCTAATGTCAAGATTGGTGCAATATTTGATGAAGTATTTTTCTAAAAATTACGTCTCATTGTCAGTCACTATGACATCTGAAACTCCAAATCGACTGATGATGCTCTGGCAAACGAATTCAAGAGTGCTGTGCTTTGTGATCTTGGCCAGCGGGATGGTCTCGACCCACTTGGTGAAGTAGTCGATACCTGCTATGATAAATTTTCTTTACCCCGTTGCGATGGAAAATGGGCCGAGAATATTGAGCCCCCACTGTGCGAAGGGCCAAGGCTATTGGAGGGACTTCAGTTCGGCGGATGGCTGGTGGTGAAGGTTGCCGTGAAGTTGATAGCTCTCACACTTCTTTACGAACTCGAGTGCATCCTTTTTCATTGACGGCCAATAAATGATTTATCATCTTGTTTAGTGAACAAACTATAATTTGCCTTGGATTGAATGAAGCCACAAATGATCAGAGAACTGTATAATTTTGAATATCATTGTCTGAAAGCTTGTTTAAGACCATATATATTTTTTAATAATTTGTATAACTGGTGTGGTTTTTCGTTGGTATAACCGGGAGTTGGTTTCATATATATATTTCTTCATTTAAAATTTTATTTAGAAAGGTATTGTTGACTTCAAAATGATACAAGTGCCATCCTTTTATGGCAGCTATAACTAAGAGGCATCGTACAGTGATAAGTTTAGCAACTGGAGAAAAGGTTTCACGGTAATCTACCCCTTCTTGTTGTGTGTATCCTTTTACCACTAATCGATATTTGTATCTTTCAATACTCCCATCACTATTGAGTTTTAATTTGAAGACATATCGACATCCGATAGCTTTCTTTCATGTGGGTAAGTCAGTAACAATCCAGATTTTGTTGGATTCTAAGGCACTTAACTCATCTTTTATGGCTTTGCGCCAATTAGGATCACAAATGGCTTGAGCATAAGTTTGTGGTTCAATTAGAGATGAGATAAAGGATGAAAGATAACTGTAGACCGTAGACAATTTGTGATATGATATGTAATGTTTAAGGGGATAAGGTTTACTAGAAGTATTTTGTGTTGTTGATTGGGTAGATGTAGTTTGAGATGCTTGATGACGGTGAAAATCTTTCAGATATTAAGGAGTTTTCCTAGCTCTAGTGGTTATACGGACATCAATTTTATCTTTTATAGGAGGACGTAAGTTTGTGATAGAATTAGTAGGTACACTGGGTTCTTGATGGTTATTCAAAGCTTCCTGATTATTTTCCAATGGTCCCTGGACAAGGGGTAAATCAGGTTGCTCTTCATTGTTGTGAGATTCAGTGGTTGGTTGGTCTTTATCTATTGTAGAAATAGTGGCCGGATTCACAACTAAATTAGGAACAGTAGGAGGTTGTTGATTTAAGAAAAGATAATCATAATTTACGATTGCGGGAGACAATATATCAGATTGAACATTAGGGGCAATTTCAATATCATTTTTCTGGACGGGAAAAAATATTTTCATGGGAGATGACATCCCTATAGTTAAATGTGATGTGGCTATGTAAATCAAGCAGTTTGTAACCTTTAACACCAAAAGGATAACCTAAAAATATACAAGTTCAACTTTTAGAATCAAATTTCTTTCGCCCATGAGAACTGGTAGAAGCGAAACATAAACAACCAAATATTCAAAAATGGTCATAACTTGGTTTGACTCCAAATAGAATTTCATATGGAGTCTTATTGTCCAGCACGGGAGTGGGACTTGCCTTGTCACATGATCTTGAATGTTATGTTCTTGTCGCCGATGTGCGATCCGCAGATCCCAAGGTGGATTTCACCCAAGGCGTAGTCGGCTTCCTCAGGTGTTAGGTACTGGAGATACGGAGTCGAGTAACCGCGATAATATAGTCGTCTATCGACTACAGTGTACAAGCTGACCGTCTTCTTGATTTGCTTGGCCTCCTTGGTGTCTTTTGGCAGTGCTCCGTCCACCAGATACCTTAGGTATGGCGTCGTCTAATTTTTTATCCCGGAGATCTGCATCGCTTCCTGTTTCTCTGTGCTGGGACTGTTCAGAACCTTCCTCATATCCCTCGAGTACTGCTCCAAATTTTTGGCTGCCGTTGCTTTAGCCAGTTGGTCGACCTTCTAATTTTCAGTCCTGGGAACATGGACCAGGATCAGCCTATTAAAACTCCGGGCGGTCTCCCTTTCCTTGGTTAAGTACTTGGCCAGGTGTGCGTTGGTCGCCTCAAAACTCCCGTTAACCATGTTGACAGTTAGCTGAGAGTCACTGTAGACAGCAAATCGTCTAGTTGATCATTCTTTGGCCAATCTTAACCCGGCTAACAGGACTTCATACTCGGTAATGTCGTTGGTGGCCAAAAAGTCGAGTCTAAGAGAGTACTTCAATTCAAACCTGTCGGGGGGTCCTGAGGATCACCCCAACACCGCTGCCTGTGTCCGTAGATGATCCGTCTACATGGAGGACCCATTCTGATACTCTCTCATGTTGTTCCACGTTCTCAGGGGGATGTTCTTCTAGAATTAGGGATGTGGTCTCAACGATGAAGTCGGCCAGAGCCTGCCCTTTAATGGCAGGTCTAGGCCGAAACTTGATGTTGAATTCGCCCAATTCGATAGCCCACTTTATCAGCCGTCAAGAAACGTCGGATTTCTGAAGAACACTCTTCAGAGGCTGGTCGGTGAGAACGATCACGCAGTGCGCCTAACAGTAGGGTCTTAGTTTTCATGCAGAGAATACAAGAGCTAAGGCTAACTTCTTCATGCGCGGGTAGCGCGTCTTTGGGCCAATCAGTATTTTACTTACATAGTAGAGTCACCGTTGAGTGTCGGAATCCTGGCGTATGAGGACGAAGTTGAGGGACACATCTAATACCGCAAGGTAGAGGTACAGCTCCTCTCCGTCCTTGGGTGACGTTAGAAATGGTGGGCTAGCCAGATACAACTTCAACTCATTGAAGGCCACCTGGCAGCCTGTCGTCTATTGGAAACCGTTTGATTTTGTCCCCCTCAAAGCCTTGAAGAACGGCTGGTACTTGTCACCAAACTTTGCTAAGAAGCGGGACAAGGCTGCCAGTTGTCTGGTCAGTCGCTGGACATCCTTAGCACTCCATGGACGAGCCATGTCTACGAGGGTCTTAATCTTCTCTGGGTTTACCTCGATCCCTCGTTGAGAGACGATGAAACCCAAGAACTTTCCCGAGGCCACTCTGAAGATGCACTTGGCCGGATTCAGCTTCATTTAATGTGCACGGAGCACTTCATATTGCGGCCGATCTGTTTCTCAAATATTTTATTTACGAGCCGTTGGTAAGTGGCTCCTGCGTTCTTCAGTCCGAAGGGCATTATCTTATAGCAGCAAGTGCCCTGGTCCGTCATAAATGATGTCTGCTCCTTGTCCTCCGGGCTCATCAGGATCTGGTTATAGCCCGAGTATACATCCATGAAACTCAACAACTCATGTCTGAACGTCGAGTCCACCAACAGGTGCTCTTCGGTAAAGGAAAGCTGTCATTCGGGCAGGTTTTATTAACGTTGGTAAAATTGACGCACATTTACCATTTTTCATTGCTTTTCTTTACCAGGACGACGTTAGAGAGCCAGTCGGGGTACTGGACTTCTCTGACTTCTATGATAAAACCAACGTCCAGTAGTTTCCTTAATTTCTCCTGGATGGCGATCAACTTTTCTACCGAGTGGTTTCTCCGCTTCTGCCTGATGGGCTTGCGGTCGGGATCGAGGCCCAGCCATTGGACCATTACTCCGACCGAAATCCCAGGCATGTCAGCCGGAGTCCATGCAAAAATGTCAGTGTTCTGTTGCAAGAACATGATTAGCTCGTCGCGCAGTGTGCCGGTGAGTGAGCTGCCAATCTGCACAAACTTCTCCGGATCCTCCAAATTTAGTGGGACCAGGCCGGTTGCCTCACTGGATTGTGCCTGCTGCAAGGTTGCGCCTGCTGTAGGGTTATTTCATCTCGATGGTCGAGTTCTCCTACAGTTTTGGTGCTGCCGCTAGGAGCGATTTGGGACATGTAACATGTCCGCCCAGTGGCCTGGTCACCCAGCATTTCGCCCACACCGTATAGCGTTGGGAATTTTATTTTGAGGTGTGGTATTGAAGTGACGGCTCTGAAAGCCATTAGGTACGGTCGGCCTAGTATAGCATTGTATACGGAGGGCAGGCCGACTACCAATAAGGTAAGTGTACGACTTACCATTTTTGGGTATATGTCCAAGGTGACTTCTAATGGATCGTCCCTTGGACGGGCACTGGTTCATTGTCAATGCCGTACAGCGGGCATTTGGCAGGTTTTAATTTATTCTTTTTTAAACAAACTTTAAAAAATATATCGATGTAGAGTAAATCACGAGAACTTCCATTGTCAATGAACACTCGTTTTAGTTGGTAGTCGACGCTACCGTCCAAAACGAGTGTGGATACAATAAAGAGATCCGCATGGGGGGGAATTACATGTGCTAAGTCGCTGTCACTAAAACTAGTGACATTGTCCGCGATACGTTGCTTCTTCCTCCAGTCTGCTGCTCCTTGTCGTCCGTCGGGTTCTTGGTCGGCGGGGTGGTGATCATGTTAACCACTCCTGCCGCAACCCAATTTCATGGAGGGGAAGGCTTTGGTCCTTCTCCGCTTGTAGTGCCAAAGCTCTAGCCAGGGCCCTTAACGAACCTGGTGAGATGGCCCCTCCGAATCAGCACTTCTAACTCCCGTTGGAGAGTTTTACAATCCTCTGTGGAGTGTCCAAGAGATCGATGAAAATCACCGTACTTTGCCGAATTTCCTCCCTCCACTTTCTTAAGTGGTTTTGGCCACTTTAGAAACTTCTCCCCACGGATCTGCATGAGGACATTCGAACGCTTATCAGTCAAGGACGTTAGGCTGATGGGCCTGTAGTATTTGCACTCTGGTGGTCCGGTCATGTGGTGCTTTCTTCGGGAATGATTGCCACCGTTGAACTTCCTTTTTTCTTCTCCCGGGAACGAGCGAGGCTGATTGGTCCGTTCCGGTCTTTTAGCCTCGTTGGCCTCTTTTGCCGTCGTATAAGTCCGGGTGATAGATTCTGCCTCCCGGAAGGTCTGTGGGTTCTTGTGCGCTAGGTGCTTGAAGAAATCCCCGTATGTCAGCGAAGAGATGAAGCTTGTGAGCTTGGGGATCCGCCTGGCTTTCGCCATGAAGCGATCCAGAAACTTTTGTGGATTCTCTCCCTGCTTCTGCTTAATATGGGAGAGGTGTCAATACTGCTTCTCTTCTCGGCGGCTGGAGGCGTATTGGGTCAAGAAGATGTCAGTTAGTTCCCTGAAACTCCTGATTGAGTCTGAAGGGAGGTGGTGGAACCATATACGAGTGTTCCCCTTCAATGTGAGCAGGAAGCAGCGGCATATTGTTGGATCCTCTAGCCATTGGAGACTCAAATGGGTATAAAAATGATCGAGATGATTTACTGGATCAGTACTCCCATCATAAAAGTCAAGGGGAGGCATCTTGAATTTGGCCGGTATCGGATGATTTAAGATCTCCGTTGTGAAAGGAGATCTGTCCAGATCAATGGCAAGCTCGTCGTCTTTGAACATGCGATTTCAGATCTTCTCCAATTTTGGATCTTCCCGAGCAGTGTTGGCTGATCTCTTTGAGTTGAGATAGGTTATCAACTCCGTTTCTTCCTTGGTGTGGCTAGTAGCCAGCCGGCTACTGCCACCAGTGGATCTGACGGTCCTGGAGGCTCCCTCCTGAGCCTGGGTCCAGGTCTCCGCCCGAGAGTATCGAGGGTTTCTCCGTTTTGAACTTTCCCCTGGAGTGATGCTTCCTGAGCGCTCTTCAAGCCTGGGTTGGCTTGGAGCAAGTGAAAATTCAGGCATCTGGGTGTAGGCTAACCTTCTTGGTTTTTTTGCCAGCTTCTTCCTCTGGCCTCCTCTCTTGGAGGTCGGTGTAGGGACTGCAGCAGGCGGAGCCCCTAGCTGAGAGTGCTCCTGTCAGGAGTAGAGCATCTGAAGCATCTTGTTGGTGTTCTACATATGCTCCACCAAATGCTGAAAGAAAGGTGCAGGAACCTCATTGATCGTCCCATTGACCAAACTACAAGTTATGTGGTCCTCATCGGGAGATGTAGTTCTTGTGTTCACCATTCTGGTTTGCTTAAAAAGTGAGAGTTTACTTGAGAAAATGGGGTAGGCTTTTTTGTAAGTGTTTTCCACAGACAGCGCCAATGATGCATCTATGGATCCAAGTTTTGAATAGATTCGGGTTGACTGGGTCGTCTAGATCCAGTTTTGTTTACCGAGTCTGGATCCTGCACACCACTATAGTAAACAGGAGGTTAGGTGCCGACGGGATGTTATCCCAACGAAAAGACTCTGATACTCAAGTCAGTAATCGGTCTTCAACTTTAAGAAGGAAAATTTAAATGAGGGTAGAGAGGGAGAACAAGGAGTGTTTGAGATTAGAGTTTGGTCTTAGATGTAAAAGACGTTCTTGAGGCTCGTGGAGAGCAAAGTCTCTCAGCCCTGTGTTCGCGAAGAACGTAAAGAGAGAGCGAGCCTGTGTCCTGTAAGCATAAGAGCTTGAAAGACTGGCGGAGTACTGTGCAAGCTTTTGGGGGGAGAATGCTTCTAAAGTCAGAATGATTAGAGTGTGATTACAGTAATGAGAGCTTTTTAGGTTTGGAAGTGAGCATGCCCTGGAGTGGAGACTCTGTGGGCTTATATAGATAGAGTGCAGGGCAACCTTTCTTGGACAAGAAGGCGCGATTCCTGCACTGTATCGGGCGACCTTCATTGGGCAGGAAGGCTTGACTTATGCAATCTGTTGGGATTGCTTCCTTTTCTAGCGGGCAACAGTTCTTAGGATTACTCACCTTCCTTTCGCACTTTGTTACCGTTAGGGTTTACAGTGAGCAGGAAGAAAGAATATGACGTCTTCCTCATGAGAATGGCGTTGAATCTGCTGATATTCGTTTTAGTGCAGATTGACTTTTGGGAAGGCGCAAAATCAGGAAAGAGAACCGTTGTTGGTTGTGTACGGAGGTGTGGGCCTAACTAGGCTTAGCCCATGTGAGGTTTTTCTCCCTTGGGCCTACTTACTACAGTGCTTCCGGTCAATAGAAACTTTAACCGTCTCATGGGAGCATGTTGGCCGCCCAATTGGCCTCTCATACAGTCAATACTAGTGTTAACCATCCAAGCGCACATATGGGCATTCGTGGATTTGGATCGTTTTTCTTATTGGGCTAGCTCATTATTGGCATACTCATCACATTTAAATGATCATTCTAATACCTATTCTAATGTGGCATTATTTATTCATTTATTATTATGTGTAATTTTTAAACATTTATTAATATAATTTTATGTATTTTTTTATTTTTAAAAAATATATTATATTTTTAAAAAATATGTATTGAAGATTGTTAGGATTTTATATGCCTCAAACCCAAGGGTTATAATTATAAGTGAATTATGAATATTAAAATAAGAAATTACTCTATTGAAATTTGATGTGTTCGGTAAAATTTAGGCCTTATCTTTTTTCAGGAGCCTTCCATCCAGGTGCCTTCCATTCAGGGAGTTCATCATCCAAGTGTTCCTTGTCTAGGGAGCGCTGCATCTAGGAGTTCTTTGTCTAAGATCCCTTTGTCTAAGAAGCCCATCGTTTAGGAGCCCTTCATCTAGGGAGCCCCTCTTCTTAGATCCCTCCGTCCGAGGAGCCTCCTTCCAGCAACCCTCCTTCTAGGCCCTCTCCATCCATGAGCCTTCCGTCTAGGGAACTATCTTTCTAGGCATCCTCCGTCCAAGAAGCTTGCCATTCAAGATCCTTTAGTCTAGGAAACCCTCCTTGCATTAGCTCTCCATCCAGGGAGCCTTCATTCCGGGAGCCTTTCATCCATGAGCCCCCCCATTGAGGGAACATCTTGTCCAGGATCTCTCCTCCTAAGTGCTCTCTGCCAGGGAGCCCTTCGTCCTAGGAGCTCTTGTCCAAGAGTATACAGTATGTGCCAACCCCTCTATCCCAAGAGGCTTGCTCTTAGGAGGCTTGTCCACCATCTTATAATACACCCCTTGGTTGGGCGCACTCCCGGAGCTCAGTCATGCATCTCCACTTCTCAGCCACACAATTGGACGCTCCTCTAAGCCGCCCATCAGTCGAACGCACCTAAACATTAATTCCCTATCATATGCATCTATGTATTGATCTTATATTCTCTTTACATTTTTTATACTTTTGAAAAAAAGTTTGACCTGAGTATCGGAGAATAAATCGGAGAGCGAATCTCGTCAATTTTTTAACCTCTTGTTTGTAAGTTATGGTACATAGGTTCCACGTTAAAAGATTCGGGGACTGAACCCACTCCAATTCAACTCGCAGTAAAAGATCAAGTAACTTCTTAACCCGTACAACAGCTCGAATACTAATGACGTATTAGATTTCGAACCCATCAAATACTTAGGCAAAATCACTCATAATTTAAAACCAAATGTCAATATTAAGAAGTATATTTACACTTTTGTTGAGTAGTTCATTTGATCCGAACGTTCAATAAATTTAAATTTTTAAATCAATTTTCATAATAATAAAATTTAATTTGATATTATAATGGCATTTATTCTATATATAAATAATTATTTTATAAACGTGAATGTAAAGCGTGATTTCTTATTCTATATATTTTTTTAGTTGTTTACCTATTTCGAAAACTATCCCCTACTTGAACCTTTAAAAATCACTTTTAAAATTTGACACAAAATAAGACCAAGACATTAGGCACTAAAATTAGTGCTTAATCTTTATTGATTTTTTTTATTTGATATTGGTT
>JAOVVI020002591.1:0-20794 GCA_028571085.2 Nepenthes alata | reverse complement strand
ACGAAGATTCTACCGACAGGTAAGAATGAGGCATGCTGCAAGATGGCTGGGCTAACAGAGTTAACTTTCTCACGATCGAGAGGAAAAGTTTGTTAGAAATCTCTCCCGTGAAGAAGTTTCGGTCAACATGATTGACCGGTTAGACGGTCAACATCGTTGACTGATTGGACGATCAATATAGTTGACCGGCTGAAGATTCTAGTCGACTAGCTTGGCTGAGGATTCTCAGAGCAACAATGAGGACGGTCAACAGGATGTTGACCGGTTTAAATGGGAAGACGATCAACAAGGTTGACCGGCTCATTAAGGCAACACAGAACACTTGCCATGTCTGAAAAGGGAAATGTTGACCTGCCTGTTTAGGTAACCTGAAAACGTAAAATGGCAGATCTGTTGCTGCTGCTGCAGGCATGCGCCATATATTTTTGAGCTGATACATGCTTTTTGGGAACGGTGCACCAACCATGAAGGATGACGTGTTGGTCCAGCTGCTGCCTAGTCCTTCGTATATTCATATATATATATATGTATATATATGTAAAGATATAAGAAGAGAGAGAAGTGTTGTAAGCTGAAGAGAGTTGAAGAGAGTGTAAGTGTGTGAGAGAAAGAAGAAAACAGAGGAGAGGAAGAAGGCTCAAACTGTGTGTGTGCATTTCCGTATTTTTGTTTTTGTAATATCCATCTCATACATATTGCAATTTCAACGTCTAGTGGTTTTTCTCTTGATTCACAAGTATTTTTCACGTAAATATCGGTTGTCATTATTCTTACTTCCATTTCTTCTCTTTGATTTCTTTTGTGCCTGTGACAGTAGGCCGCCTTCCTTCCGGCCAACATATTGTTGGGGGGGACAACTGATCCAACGACAATGCGTGATTCAGTGTGTGTAGTACAATAAGGAAACCAGGACAGCTATACAGTTCTACATAGCAATAGAAGATGGTGTCACATTAACCGGGTACATGAAGTATAATCTCTATTTGGGTAGTTATGTCTTGCCCGAATCAATGAATGTATTGGGTTATTGATAATAAGAAACATGCACATGCGCTCCTAAAAATATAGAAATTACAACATAAACTAACTAATTACACTTAAACTACTAAAAAGGTATGAAATTTATAAAACAAACACTATTAATCCGTTCCTTAGTTAGCAATTCTCTAAAAAAAAATAAAAAATAAAAAGAACAAAATGCAGACAAGTTAATTGAGGGGGTCAATTATAAGCGAAAATTATCACAGAGATAAATTTTTTCTGCTATGTTGATATATTTAATGATCTACACTCACCAGCATACGAGGTGACTATCATTAATCATAATGCTTAATTTATGTCAAGCACTCAACAAAAAAGATAAATAGCCAAGAAACTCAAAATATCATGGCTATATAATAACTACTGATTAATAGTATATAACACAATATTCTGAATTATAATTTTTATGATCTTATATATTTATATAATTATTTTTGATATTATTGAAGGTAAGTTTTATCAAAGTCAGAATTTAAATATAAAAATTTTATTTTTAAAAATTTTAAATTTTATAACTTGCTTTTGAAAGCAAAAGTTGAATGATCAAAATCTCCTTATATTCCTAACTAAACAAAATTAATTTAAAATAACTAATTTTATAGGATTATGAAAAAGTAAAAAAAAAAGAAGGGTGAATATGTATATTCGCCCATCCTGTTCTTTCTTTCAACAAAACTTTCCCCGGACCTGGATTCAGTACGTTTGCCAAAAGCGCTGTCTTCATCCATTTGCTTCCGGACTCGGCTTCTGTTTCCAATGATCCCGTATGCTGCTCTTTCAATCACAGGTGCTCTTCGGCGATTAATCTTGGCAGCTTACAACTTTGGTTCCCGCTCAAAATCCGGTTATATCGTCCGTCACCGCCCTGGGACGCCTTCTCCGACACCGGCACTACTCCACTTTCACTTGCCTTTCACCGGGAAAAAAACTCAACACGCTTCACAAGTGAGCCTCCCATTTTTTCTGTTGTTTACTCCTTGTAGACAATTATATTCTTATTGCTATGATTTTCTCGATTCTGTCGTTTTCCTAGGAAACAAATCGGTATGCTGATGTTATTAATTGCGGGTATGTGATATGAGGCTCATTTGACGGTGACAGTTGTTCTGGGGCAATTTGTTTCACTAGGCCTTTCACACTCGAGGGGAAAAACGATTGTAGAATACCACTATTCTTTTGTTAGCAGTAGCCAATTCATCTAAAATCTTACTCTACCGGCATTTTCCCCTAGCAATTTGCAGCAAAATCGAAGACTATAGTTGAAAAGAGTTCTAGTTTTATATGAGAAACTACACATATTGATAAATGTATTTCTCGTGCACTGTTGTCTTGAACAGTCGGTCCTATATTGTCCCTCTTCTCTATTAAGTGTCCTTCACTTCTGCAATCATTTGCCTGATAAGCTGAGTTCAACTGCCAGATGTGTTATAATAGTTTTTCCACTCTACTGACAAGAACGTTGGGTGCATTATTGTTTGTATATTGACATTTGTTCCTATTTTGGATATATATTGGCCAATGCCTATTTGCTTTATCAAAATTCGTTTGTCATCTTGTTCTTCAATAGTGCTGATAATACGGCTCACTATATATATATATATATTTGCAAGCATGCCATACAATGAAAGCTGTTTTCTTTTCTCGATATACTGAGTGCAGTAATGGGAAGGTTGATTTGCAAACAGCTGTGCCAAGCTCTTCTCTTTGGTGCTGCTGCGGCTACTAACACTGCAGTTAATAATGCTTTATCGTCAATAACCAAACGGACCGTCATCACACATATAAGGCGATGCAATGTGTTGATGAACTCATGCTGCCGTGAGTCACCATTTAGAGGTCTGCTTGCAACTCCTTGGTCCGTTAGACAACAGTGTGGAGCCAAGGTTATGGGCTCTGAGGTCTGTTTCTGTTACAGTATTCTTGTTTTGTAGTACAAGCAAACACACATACAGTGCACAAAGTCATGGCTATTATGTGTGATATAATGGGAAATAATAACAATACAACAGTTACAACGGCACCTTTAGGTCTCACTATATGGAATAGACTATATAAATTCATTTCCACAATTCCTCTAATATTAGTACAACATCCTCCCAAAGTTGAAACAATTTCAAATGTTTTTTGTTGCCTCAATTCCATGTTTTTCTAGATTTCTACTTTCTTATTCCTCTAACTTCAACTGAATAATTTCTTTTTACTAGTGCATTGTTTGGCCTACATTTGGGGTTAGACCATCTTAAATGGAGGAATATTGAAAATCAGGTGGACACAACCATTCAATTGACAAGTTCATGGTCCACTAGGTATTAAGAGAGAGAACTTTAGAGTGGCGATGCACAAATTTTAGGTTTTCCATGGTAACCTGATTTTATTGACACCAATGAACCAGTTTGGCAGTCAAATGGAGATTTGGGCATCTTTCCTATGAGACAGCATGGTGGTATCAATACTGTAAGGCAGTAGAATATGACATAATAAGTTATGACTCACTAAGTTGATTCTATAATCAGTATGGATTCTTATGGTACTGTTTAGGGGTCGATAAAGTAATTCCTGTGGATGTGTATTTGCCAAAGTGGCTGTTTGAGCAGACGAAAACATGGGCTCATTTGACGTTGCAACTTCAAGTTGCACATGATTAAATTAAGAATTACTCATCTGTCCGATCTTTTGTCTGACTGTAGTGATTAATTATTAGTTGTCCTTGATATTTAAACTTGGCATTTTTACCGCTTGGGTGAAACTCTCAGTTTTTGATTGGATTCAGAATACGAATGAAATTTGGAGTTATGAATAAATCCACTTCTATTAGAATTTTTATTGGGTAAAATTCAAATTCTACTATTTGGATTACATAAGGAATTATGATTCAGGAGAAAAAAATTATGTCCTGGCTAAATTTTTGGGCCATGCATAAAAGAATGAAATTCGATCCTGAATTCTACATTTTTGAAGTACCAAGTTTATATGATATATACATTTCTAGAATGTGCTTTTATACAAATGAATTTTTCGTAGGAAATACCTTTACGTACATATTCTTTTTGAACTTTTTGTAGGCAATGTTTTTTTTTTGTTTTCTATGTATTTGTTTTAAATATTTGGGTACTATTGTTGTGTAAATCTAATTTTCATAAAAACTTAAGTTAGAAATGACCACAAGCTAGCCCAGTTGGGCCCAATTTGGATGATGGATGGGCAACATTGGGAGTTTCAACCCAAGAAAAGTAAGATCACTAGAATTTATTTTTTTAAATTAATATTTATACAAGTATAAATTCAAAAAACATGTTTTCATAAATAATAATTTTTAATTGGTTTTATGTAATATTTTAATGTAGATGTTATTTGTTAATATTTTTAGGATCTAATATTTATTTGAATATTTTTTTATTATGTGTCAAGGTAATATTTTATGTAAATATAAATTTTTGAAAAAGAAAATAAATTAACAAATAAAACTCTGTTTGGCCAACTGTACCAATACAACCAGGAATATTTGCTCCATCTCGCCCCACCTACATCCAATTTTAATCCTATGTATTCAAAGATTATTCTCAACCTTGGAATTGCAATTTTGAAGCCTCCCTTTCAAATTACAAGAAGCCATTGCATGTTATTTTTCAATTATTTGGTATTGGAATTTCAATTTTACTTGATGCCAAACAATAAAATTGGAATTGACTTGGAATTTCAATTTTAATTTCCGATTCCAAGGTCCAATCCCATGATCCAAATGGGGCCTCATTGTCATGTCTGGTTCAACAAAAAGTATATTGACCATAAACTCTTTGACCCGTTTCAGGAGATAAAGGTTTTGTTGTACTTTTGATCCTTGTAGGCCATTGTTACTGTTTGTGTTTCATTTGTTGGCTTAGCCTGCAGATAATATGTTTTGTGAAATCTTTCACTGCATTATTTTAATTAGTTGTTTGCTGGTGTGAGAAAACCTATAACTGATTTGTAATGTGCTGCAGGTTAGAGTTGGAAATATCATCCAAAGAAAAGGTCAATTTGCATTTACAAATTGGTGTTGGTCTTTGTCTTAATAATTCCACGTGTAAACTCTTTCTCCTTTCTGATTTCGTTTTTCCTGTGCACTTAAACTGTTCCAGGACGGGTTTATCAGGTACATAGCTTTCATTGTACATTGGATATCGTTTCAGGATAGCTTTTATAACTATCCAATCAAATGATAGTCAAATTATTTGATCTATGTAGGTGCTGAAAGCACAGCATACACAGCATGGAAGAGGAGGAGCATCAATTCAGGTTAGTTTGAATTTCTTGTTATATAATCACTAGAGTTGAAGGTTGGGATATGACGGGTGGCCTAATGCATGAAACATCCACACCGCTGGGCCTAGGGAGGCTATGTTTTTGTAAGCACATTCCATATTATGCCATGTGTATGTATAACATACAACATTTTGTTTAGCAGCTTTGTTTTCCATCATTTCGGGGGTTGGAGTTCTCTGAGTAAGATTGGTACAGTTCTATAAGTGTGTCATGATAAAAAGTTGATATAACCTCTTGGCCCTGGCCTTTTCTTTGTAAAACAAATGGGATTTCACGTACTAGAGCAACAATCTATTTTGTAGAATATGAGTTATTTTCTTGCAAGTTTTGGGGGGTTTTGAAAGATTTGCTATTTTTATGCATTGTAGGTTGAGCTTCGTGATGTTGATGGAGGGAACAAAGTAACTGAAAGATTTCGCCCAGATGAGGCCGTTGAAAGTATGCTTATTCACCTTTTCTTTTCTTCTTTAGAAAACGTTTTGTAGCCCATCAAATTTTTGGGTACTATTCATGCTTTGTGATTGAAATGTATTTGTAAAATAGCAGAGAAAATTTTATTACCCAACTATTAGACTTGCTTTTTTATTGATCGGAATGCTGAGCAATTATATAATATTGTGAAAAAGTTAGGTGTTGCGAAAATAAAAATATTAAGATAAGTGAGATTACTCTAAAAAATATAGTACGGAATGATTGCATCTAAAACCATTTAAAAAGTGCACCTATAGAAAAATAAAGGAAGAATGTTTACGGTGGTTTGAATGCTTACAACTTTGGCCAAATAAAGCGCAGGTGAGAAAGGGTAATCCCGGTTGATGAGAGAGGCAAAGAGAAAGGGAGAGGTAGGCATACAAGAACATGGAGTGAGGTAATAAAGAATGAAATAAATTTGCTTTTGCTCTCAAATAATGTTGCATTAAATCAAGCATATGGAATATGTAAATTAATATAGTTGACCCCATTTTTCGGGACTTAGCCTTTTTTATTATCTGATGTTTGTTGAAATTCAATTGATGGACCTGTTCTGCAGTTCATGGTCCGATTGGGTCCCAAGTGATCCCTCAAGTGGTTTTGTAGATAAAAGAAAATCCAATTGCAGTTTGGCCTGTTCTGCAGTTCATGTTAGTTTACATCTTAGCTGAAAGTGCTCACCTGCTCAGCCAACCTTATCATTGCTTCAGACATGTTCAGCTGCCCACATTTTTGGAGGTTTAATACTCTACTGCTTAGAATTGTATAGAAGAATGTGATTTTAGTCCACTGAATGCACTGCAGGCATGTCTGCTTTGTTCAATATTGGATCTATAAGCCCAATACCTGTTAAGTTGGTTGCTAGTAACTTTTGATAGATTGTTATCATTTGACAAGCTGCTTGTGAAACAGTATTCTGTATACCAAGTTGCCTTACCTATTTACTTGTTAAGTTTATTAAGTAAAAATATCTATACCACTTTCTCCAATTTCTGTGCACCTCTTTCCTTTGTGGGGCAAACTGAATGCAAAATTCTGCATGGGGCTATACATGGCTTGGAGCAATATTATAATTTGTGATCTGCTGCAGGAGTTTTTGTTGAGGATAAGTCATTCACATATCTGTATACAGAGGGCAATGCTGTAGTGTTAATGGAGTGAGTTTCTGTTTTAACATTGTTTTACTTTTGGTCAAATACTTGCATTGGAGAGACTAACTAATCTTAGTCATTCCCTTTGTTTCACAGCCCCAAAACATTTGAGCAAATAGAAGTTTCCAAGGAATTGTTCGGAAAGGCTGCTGTATACCTAAGAGGTTTGTGAAATTTCAAACTAAAATGCTTGATGGGGCAAACTATTTTGTTGAATGTTACTTTATGCTGACTAAATGCTTTGCATTATCACGGCTGATCTAGAATTTTATTGCAGTAGGAGCAAAATTAACCATGTTATTTCATGCTATTTTAAGATGTAGTTTCATTGATCTTCAAATCATGAGTATTGATTTCTTGGCATATAACAACATAAACATCCCGTAAAACTAACACCATGAAAGAAAAGTTAGGTCTTGTTCGGATGGGGTTGAAATTTGGAATTGGAATTCAAAATCCAAGCCTAATTCCATTTTTGTTATTTGGCGTTATATAGAATTAGAATTGTAATTCCAAGTTTCAATTCCATGGATTTGAAAATTAGTATGAAATAACTCTTTGCAATTATTAGAGGTGGAGTAAATAATTGTATATTAGTTTGGATCAAGTAGAGGTGAGCTGATCATGATTTGTTAATTTATTTTTTTTAGAAAGGTACATAAAAGTATAATCTAAAAACTTAAAAGCTAATATTTAATTGGTCCACGTGTCCATCTCAGAGTCACAATGATCATCTGCCATAATTTTTCGCCTCTTCAAGAAGGCAAGCTCCACTGTAATGGTCATCTTTAGAATTAGTGCACATCCTAGGAGGAAGTCGTCAGAATTTGTGCGCTGTCTGCCGGAAATCCTAGCAATTACAAAATATAGAAGGAAAGAGATTAATTTCTTGGACCGTTATAGCAAGAAAAACGTCCACGCCAGCGCCAAGGAAGGCAACAATCCTCAGCAGAGGACGGGCATCCAGTCCTTCTGCGTAAGGAAGGTAGCCCAGAGCCATGGCTATAAAAGGGAATCAAAGCTTCCTTCAAAGGCATGCTCTCAAATACGCACTAAAATGTCCACAAAAAGCCTTCAAGCAATCTCAAGCTCTCAGAAGCTTTTAATCTCTCTCGAGCTCTCTAGCGCTCTCTATCTTAGCTTCCAGTTCTCAGCGAATTTTGGGTTGAGAAGTTCTACTCCTCACGAGCAACCACATAAGTCATTCATCCCACTAGTACGTTCCCGCTTACACAAAGCACTCATCAGCATTCATACTGCATCTGCTGCATCCACCTTCTCATTTCGGAAGGTCAATTACTGATTTGAGCGTCGGAGTATTTTTGGTGGGACCAAATCTTGGCGTCACTTTACCTCTTATTTGAAGTTGTAGTGTGCAGGACCTAAAGCTAAGTGAACGGAGACTGGAATCCGACGGACAGCTCGACTTGAACCTGTTCAAGTTTGGATCTAGGACGCATCATTGGCACCGTCTGTAGGAAGTTAACAAAAAGCTAACCATTTTTACCTCTGCAAACACTTTCCTTTACAGAGTCGATACCATCAGGCAGAATGGTGAACACTAGAGCCTAAGCTAGCATTCCCGCGAGAGATGCGGCTTCTCTTGACCTGGACGCTCTGCTGGTAACCTATTCGGAGGGGTACTTGCGCCATTCCTCCAAAACCTTGCAGAACAGATGAATAATATGAACAAAATGCTCATGATACTTTGCACCTGCCAGGGCAAGAAGAAGCAAGGGGCTCCGCCTTCTATAGCTCCTGCCTAGGCTTCCAGGAGAGGAGTCTAGAGGAAGAAGAAGCCAGCCAAGAAAGCCACGAGGCCGGCCAACTCTCACGCTCCAGAGGTTTCCAACGCTTAAAGTCGTCCAGGCTTGAGGGGTGTTTGGGCTACAGGACTCCGGATGAGAGTTCAGAAAGAAGGAACCCCCGATATACTCCGGATAAGCCAAGGCCTCAGGCTAAGGAGGGAGCCTCCTGGAACAAACGATTCGTCAGCGGCAGTAGCCGGCCGGCTACACACCGCACTGTCGAAAGAACAGAGTTGAGGAATTATCTCAACTCCAAGAGATCTGAGGACGCCTTTCAAGTGGAAACGAAAGTTGAGAAGATGTGGAACCGCGTGTTCAAGGATGACGATGAACACGACACAGATCTGGAGAGATCTCCATTCACTGCTGAGATCTTGAATCGTCCATTGCCGGCTAAGTTCAAGATGCTGATACTGGATTCTTACGATGGGAGCGCTGATCCCATAGATCACTTCAGCACTTATTTGAGTCTTCAAGGCCTTGGGGATTTGGCAATGTGCTGATGCTTCCCGCTCACCTTGAAGGGAGACTCTCGGATCTGGTTCCACTGGCTCCAATCAAACTCGATCCGGAACTTTCGAGAGCTCACTGATCTCTTCCTAGCCCAGTATGCTTCTAGCCATTGGGAAGAGAAGCAGCCTTGGTATCTCTCCCACATCAAGCAGAGATAGGGAGAAAATCCAAGGAAGTTCCTGGAGCGCTTCCCAGTAGAGGCCAGAAGGATTCCCAGGCTCATAGAGGAGATGAAGCTTGGCAGTTTCATCTCAACCTTGACGCATGGAGACTTCTTCAAGCACTTGGCTCACAAGAACTAGCAGACCTTCTGGGAAGTAAAGCCTATCACCAGGGCCTACGTAGCTGTCGAGAAGGCTAACGAGGTGAAGCATCTCAAGAGGACCGATCAGCCTCGCTCTTTCCCGGCTGATGGAAAGAGGAAGAATGTTGGTGGTGACAATTCCCGTTGTAAGCAGCACAGGACCGGAGCAGTGGATCATAAGGAGTACAGGCTTATCAACCTGACTCCTCTCAATGACACACGGGCCAACGTCCTCATGCAGATTCGTGGTGAAAAATTTCTCAGTTGGCCAAAACCACTGAAGAATGTGGAGGAAGGAAATTCAGCTAAGTACTATAATTTCCATCAATCTCTGGGGCATACCACGGAGGATTGCAAGACGCTTTAGCGGGAGATTGAGGAGCTCATCCGGAGGGGCTATCGCACTTGGTTCGTCAAGAATTCTGGGCAGAGTTTTGGCGCCTCGGCGGGGAAGGACTAGATCCATCCCAGTTACGAAACCGGGTTGTGGCTGGTGTGGTCAACATGATCATGACCAGACCAGCCAATATTCAAGCGGATCACAAGGAACGACAAGCTGGGCAAAAGAAGTAGAAGACAGAAGAAAATGTCATTAGCTTTAGTGATAATGACAAGAATCATGTAACTTCCCCACACGCCGATCTCCTTGTTGTATCTGCACTCGTTTCAGATGGTACCGTGGATTACCAACTGAAATGAGTTTTCATTGATAATGGAAGTTCCAAGGATTTGTTCTATCTCGATGTTATCTTTAAATTTGGATTTAAGAAGTAGTTAAGACCTGCTGAAGGGATACTGTACAGCCTAGATAATGAGCCTGTGGTCGTCCAAGGAACGATACAGTTAGAGGTCACCCTAGGCACGTACCTTAGAACGGCGAGTCATATACTCACCTTCTTGGTCGTTGACTTGCCCTCCGTATATAACGCTATCTTAGGCAAGCCGTGTCTAGCAGCGTTCGGAGCCGTCACTTCAATACCGCATTTAAAAATGAATAATAGCATGCAGTATCGGCGAAGTGTTGGATGACTAAGTGACTGGGCGGACATGTTACATGTCCTAAATTGCACCAAGTAGCAGCGGACGGCATACAAAAGAATTGGACCAGCGAGACAAGACAAGCTTGTATTAGGCGCAACCTGGCGAGGCAACCGACCTAGTACCACTGAATTCGGAGGACCCGGAGAGGTGTGTGCAGATTGGGGGCTCACTCGCCGGACCACTGCGCAACGAGCTGATGGCATTCTTGAGACAGAATGCTGATGTTTTCGCGTGGAAACCCGCTGACATGCCTGATATCCCGATTGGAGTAATGGTTCACAAGGTGGGCCTCGATCTCAGCCGTAAGCCCATCAGGTAAAAGCGGAGGAACCATTTAGTGGAGAAGCTCGTTGCCAACTTGGAAGAAATAAAGAAGCTTTTGGATGCCGGCTTAATCAGAGAAGTCTAGTATCTGGATTAGCTTTCCAACGTCGTTCTGGTAAAGAAAAGCAATGAGAAATGGCGGATGTGCATCAACTTAACCGACGTCAATAAAGCTTGCCAAAAAGACAGCTTTCCTTTACCCAGGATCGACCTGTTGGTGGACTCGACTTTGGACACGAGCTATTGATCTTCATGGACGCGTACTCGGGTTACAACCAGATCTAGATGAGCCCCAAGGACGAGGAGCATACATCGTCCATGACCGACCAAGGCACCTATTGTTATAGGGTCATGCCTTTCGGTCTGAAGAACACAAGTGCCACCTATCAAAGGCTTGTGAACAAGATGTTCGAGAAGCAGATCGGCTGCAATATGGAGGTGTACGTTGACGACATGCTCTTCAAGAGTAAGACCACCAGTGACCATATTTGCGATTTGGCTGAGTCCTTCAAGGTATTCCGTGCGCACTAGATGAAGTTAAATCCTTCAAAGTACGTCTTTGGAGTATCGTCAGAGAAGTTCCTGGGTTTCATCGTCTCTTAGTAAGGGATCAAAGCAAACACAGAGAAGATCAAAGCCTTCACGGTCATGTCTCTGTCGCGAAGCGTCAAGAAAGTTCAAAGATTAACCGGACGACTGGCAGCCTTATCCCGCTTTTTGGCCAAGTCGGGGGACAAGTATCAGCCTTTCTTTAAGGCTCTAAGGAGGATTAAAGAAAACGACTTCCCATGTACTGTAGAATGTTAGGTAGCCTTCGATAAGTTGAAGCAGTACTTAGCCAGTCCACCGTTGCTGACATTATTCAGGGACGGAGAAGAGGTATACCTCTACTTGGCGGTGTCAGAAGTGGCTCTTAGCTCTGTTCTTATTTGACATGACTTTGACTCTCAGCGGCCGGTTTACTATACGAGCATGATGTTGATTGGTGTAGAGACGCGCTACCCGCGCGCCAAGAAGCTGGCTTTGGCACTTGTTTTCTCAGCCCACAAACTGAGACCGTACTTCCCGGCTCATCGCGTGGTGTCTTAACTGACAAGCCATTGAAGGGTGTCCTCTAGAAACTCGATGTTTTCGGATGGTTGGTTAGCTGGGCCATCAAGTTGGGTGAGTTTGACATTGACTTTCGGCCTAGGCCAGCCATCAAAGGGTAGGCCCTGGCGGATTTCATCGTCGAAACCATGACCCCAATTGTCGATGAGCGCCCCACTGAGGACATGGGTCACCACCCAGAAGAGCCGGAGTGGGTTCTCAATGTTGACGGTTCGTCTACAAATTCAGGCAGCAGCGTTGAAGTGGTTCTAAGGATCCCGACGGGTTTGAGGTGAAGTACTCCCTTAAACTCGACTTTTCGGCCACTAACAACGTTACCGAGTACGAAGCTCTGTTGGCCGAATTACGGCTAGGCAAAGAGTGCTCAGCCAGACAGCTAACCGTCTACAACGACTCAGAGCTAGTTGTTAACCAAATCAACGAGAGTTTCGAGGCATGCAATCTTTTCTTGGCCAAATACCTGGCCAAGGCGAAGGATGCCATACGGAGATTTGACAAGTTGAACCTGATTCATGTCCCCGAAACTGAGAACTGGAAGGCCGACCAACTTGCAAGAGCAATAGCGGCTAGCAATCCAGAGCAGTACTCGAGAGACATGAGGGAGGTTTTGAGCACTCCCAACATAGAGGAACAGGAAACGATGGAAGTCTTCAACGTTAAAAATTAGATGACACATTACTGAAAATATCTGGTAGACAGAGCACTGCCAGAGAATGCAGATGAAGCCAATGGGATCAAAAAGACGGCCGGCTGGTACATCAAAGTCAATAGACGGCTTTATCGTTGTGGCTACTCGACTCTGTGCCTGCGGTGCCTTACTCCCGAGGAAGCCGACTGCGCTTTGAGCGAAGTTCACATTGGGATATGTGGATCAAATATAGGCTGCAAGAACCTAGTGTTTAAGGTCATGCGTCAGGGATATTACTGGCCAACGATGAAGAAGGAGGCCCTGGAGTTCGTGAAGAAGTGTGAGAATTGCCAATTCCATGGCAATCTTCACCACCAGCCACCTGCAGAGTTGAGATCCCTCCAAACTCCTTGGCTTTTTGCACAATGAGGGCTCGATATTCTCGGCCCATTTCCTATCACGACTGGGCAAAGGAAGTTCATCATCGCAGGCATTGACTACTTCACCAAATTGGTTGAGACCGCCCCGCTGGCCAAGATCACTAATTAAGTAGATTTGAGACCGCCCCGCATAGTGTGTAGATTTGGCGTTCCCAAGGTCAACGTGATTGACAATGGAACACAATTCTTGAGGAAATGCATCATCAAGTATTGCACCAATCTCGACATTAAATTATTCCATACTTCGGTAGCATACCCACAAGCAAACGGATAGGTGGAGGTTACCAACCGTACGCTACTCCACGGTCTGAATACCAAATGGAGGATGCAGGGGGGTCCTGGGTCGACGTGCTGCCCTCTGTCCTGTGGTCATACTGGACGACTCCGAAAGAACCAACTCGCGAGACAGCCTTCAATCTCTACTACGGGACTGAAGCAGTAATTCCGGTTAAGATCAGGCTTCCAAGTCTTAGGGTCAAAGCTTTCGACCCACTTGGTAACTCCCAAAAGCTCAAGGAAAACCTAGACTTATTGGAGGAAGCCCGTGATGCTGCCAGGATGCGGACTGCAGCCTACCAGTAATGAGTCACCCTCTATTACAACAAGAAAGTGAAAGCGTGGGAATTAGAAATTGGGGACTTGGTTTTGCAAAGCATATAGGCTATGGGCAAGACCACCAACTGGAACGAGCTTCCCCCTAATTGGGAAGGCCCATTTCTAGTCTCAGCCATTCTGCGGAATGGAGCATACAAACTTCGAACCCAGAATGGTAAGTTGGTCCTACGGACGTGGAACGCGATCCACTTAAAACACTACTTCCAGTGAAGACCCATGTAGGTCATTTGTATGGCATAAGCATGCTTGTAACATTACATGGTCATTAATAAAAGAAAACGTTCTTTTCCACTTGCATTGTGCTATATGTTCTTTTCTTTCTTTTTCTTTTCCATATGAGTGCTTACTTACAGGTTGCACGAAATAAACTACCTAGATTGCCCCTAAGTTGGGCAGGTTTTCACCTGTTCGCAATTAAACTCTGGTTATCCAGGCGGCCCATGAGCGATCGAGTTAAACCTAGTTATCCAGGTGGCTCATGAGCGGTCAAATTAAACCCTGATCATTTAGGCGGCTCGTAAGCGGTCGAGTTAAACCCTGGTTATGCAGGTAGCCCATGAGCAGTCGAATTAAACCTTGGTCATCTAAGTGGCCCGTCCGTGGTCCAACTCTAAACCTTAGGGGGCTTAAGCGGCACACGTGATGACCTCTTCCAACAGGACTTAGCATTGTCAGTCTACGACTGTCAACATCCCAGGAACAAGTGCTCCATCCAAAGCCGGCCGCCTAAGATCGAACATGGGCAACGCCACTTAAGCCTTAACTCACGATCGGCTTGATACGATTTCATGATTCACCCTGATGTCCCCTTGAGGACTTAAATCCATCTGAGAGCACAACAAACGTCTCCAATGTTGCGAGACGGACGTCCAACTGGCACAAGGTGCATGAAGTAGGCTGGCTAATACAATGGGCAAATAGCTAAAGGAACGGTTAATGAAAGCGAAGTCATGAAACGCAGTATGTTAATGAAACAACTGTTTTATTAATGTCAAAAGGATGCTTACAGATTACATCAAAAGAAAAAAAAATGAGCACAAAATCTAAGGAGCAGAGCTCCCTGTAGGAGGCGAGAGAGGCCCCTGTGCACTCTGGGACTGATCCACAAGGCTCTCATGTTGCTGGGCAGTATGGTTCACTGGGTTAATGACACCAACAGGAAAATTAAGATCCACCAGATGGACAATGCGGCGACTGATGTCAATGCCTTCCCATAACCGTGCCCAAAGCGCCTGAGAAACCTCATGAGGGCGTATGCAAGTGAATAGCTCGTTCTCTAACGAGGCTATCTTTCTCAGAAGCTCGTCGGTATGCCCCGCAGTCCTGGTAGCCTCCTCTTCTAGTCTCGTGGATTTTGCTCTCAGCTCAAACGACTCCAACTAGAGAGTGGCCTTCTCTTCCTGGTGTTGGGCCTTCAATAGGTCCACCTCCTCATCGAACTAGGCAATCTCTTCCTCCTGATCTTGGATCACTAGGTCCCGTTGACGCAGTGCCTTGCCCACTGCGCCCATAACTTTCGCCTCCTGCTAGAAATTAAAGGAGTTAAACCACAAAGGAAAAGGAAGAAGAGAAGGGAAGCCTCGAAAAGTTACCAGCTAGACTTTTCGCTGCCTCATCACTAGCTTGCTTCGTGACCTTGGAGCTAAAGGCGGAGAACTGGAAGCGGCAAACACGCTCCGCTGAAGCCTTAGCAGCAATCTCCTCTTCCAACTCAGCACTGAGGTCAGCCGCCTCAAAAAGCTTTCCGGCGGCTGGCTCATCAGGTGCAGGTAGCGGCTCCAAGGCTGGCTCCTGCAGCTCAGCTTGCGGCTCATCACCCGGCTCTTTCCTGGCGGCTGCAAGTGGCTGCTTCGTTGGCGCAGCCTGCGCCGCCAAACCCATCGGCTGCGGTAGCGCAATGACTACGCCACTTGCGGCAGCGCGCAGCATGGCCTCGTACTCCTCCACAGCCGCCTCTACTTCAAAGCACGCTCCGGTTCCAGCAAGTCGTCTGGTTACGTAATCCGACTTTGTGGAGGAAGAGGAAGAAGAAGGCACTATCGTTGCAGCCCTTTTCCTCCTTGGACTGCTGGGAGCATCGTTGGTGGAAGGTGCGCCGACTGCATCAATGGAAAGGGCGCCATCCTTCCTCTTGCGCTGTGAGGCATCCGGAGGCGGTCTGATCTTCTAGACTAGAGAAGGAGGTCCCCAACGAGCTTTCTTGGTTTTCCCCTGGAAACCAGATGATCCCTCCTAAACTCGTCAGGGTATTTCCTCACCAGCACCAGCGGGGGCTCCACGGCCTCCACCTCATCACTCTTGGGCATCCCGGTGAAAGCCCTGGGGGCCTTGCCCCAATCTCGGGACAAGGGCCATGAGTCACCGACATGCGCGAAGTAGCGGTCCTTCCAATTCTTCAGTGAATCGTAGATGGCCTCCCTGACAGGAAGGTCTCTGGGGGACAGAGAGATTCAATTCCCACTCTGGGTAAATCGAAACATAACCCTAACCGCCTCCTTCGTTAGCATCCATGAATGCTGGCGTTGGAAGATGCATAGTGTGCAGAGGAAGCGCACGACATTGGCGTGGAGCCGTGCGATGGGAACTTGGAGCGCTGTAAAGATGTCCAGTAGCTCCTCTGGAACGGGGATGCGAAGCCCACTCCTCAGGTGAGCCTCGTACACAGTGATGCATCCTCGAGGAGGGAAGCAGGCGCTGTCGTGCTCACTGGGCATCACAGGGACGATATCACATGGAATGTTGAACTCCACTTACATTTTTCTCACTTCACCAGGGGTAATCACAGAGACAATCTCAACAACAGAAGGATCCATGAAAACGAAGGGAAGAAGAGCAGCATAGACTTAGAAAATTTTCAGCGTGGGAAAGTTGAACAGATGGACTGGTTTTTGTAAAGGCACGCAACCGTTGGCAAGGCAACGCCTCGGAAAAGCACGCCCATTATGGTGGACATGTATCGGAAACGGAAAGGGCGCAGTCGAATTAGTTCTCCTGCAGAATTAATTACCGGGATCGCAAATTCACTGTGTTGACATGTGGCAGACTTTTCGTCTGACAGTCCGGCATCATGATGGTGCGCCGTTTTAATTCCCACAAGTCCTCAGGATTTTGGCCAGAGCGGTCAACGAATTTGGTCAACACTGCTTTCCTAACAAGCTCTCCGGATCAACAATCCGGTCAACACTGCTGTACCATTGCCAATTTCAAGTGTTTCAAGCAACTTGCCCAGCTAGAAACGTCCCATCATGAACATGCTGGAGGCTGGAGTCCCAGACCACCAGCATGGTGGGCTGGTGATAAGGACGCCAGTAACAGGCTGGCCCACGAAGGAGTAAACGACCCAAATCCACAACGGCCCAATTCTGCCTGGACGGTCAACACTTTCGTTGACCAGATGAAGAGCAAGTGGGTCGGCGGAGACCAAAGAGCAGGACGGCCCATTAAAGCCTGAAAAGGTCAACTCTTCCATTGACCGGAGAGGTGGCTAGTAGACCGGCTGGGGCTCAGGATGTGCGCGGTCCAAGCAGTAATTGGTCCACGTGTCCATCTTTGAGCCACAACAGTTATCTGCCCTAATATCCAGCCTCTCCAAGAAGGCAAACTCCACTATAACGGTCATCTTCAGAATCAGTACACATCTCAGGAGGAAGGTGCCAGAATCTGTGCGCTGTATGCTGGAAACCCTAACAGTTACAAAACACAGAAGGAAGAAGATTAATTTCTTGGACCGTTACAGCCAGAAAAGTGCTCACGCCCATGCCAAGGAAGGCAACAATCCTTAGTAGAGGACGGGCATCCAGCCCTTTTGTGTAAGGAAGGCAGCTCAGGGCTATTGCTATAAAAGGGCATGAAAGCTCCCTTTAAAGGAACGCTCTCAAATACGCACTAAAACGTTTGCAAAAAGCCTTCAAGCAATCTTAAGCTCTCAAAAGTTCTTAATCTCTCTTGAGCCCTCTAGCGCTCTCTCTCAACTTCTAGTTTCGAGCGAATTTTGGGCTGAGAAGTTCTGCTCTTCACGAGCAACTACATAAGTCACTCATCCCACTAGTGCATTCCCGCCTACAACTCATTGATATTCATACTGCATCTGCTGTATCCACCTTCTCATTTCGGAAGACCAATTAATGATTTGAGCGTCCGAGTGTTTTTGGTGGGACTAAATCCCGTCGTCACCTGACCTTTTATTTGAAGTTGTGGTGTGCAGGATCCAAAGCTAAGCGAACGGAGACCAGAATCCGATGGACAGCTCGACGTGAACTTGTTCAAGCTTGATTCAGGATGCATCAAGTTCAAAATTTAATTGGGCCTTAAATTCTTTTTTATCTTAGAATTGAGGTTCCATAGATGATCTAAACAATTGATTTGATTTTCAACTAATTTCAATTCTAACAGAATTAGAATTATATTTATAATTCCAAATTTCAATTCTAGTCCTGTTATCCAAATATTCCTTAACATTTTTCATAGAATTTTCTAACGTATAACTAGTTGTAAATAATTTCATAAAAATTAAGAAACTTTACATAAATTCACATGGTAATTAAAATTAAAATGAAAAGAAAATTACATGTTGAAAGGGTCATAAGAAATGAAAATCTAACATAATGAAAATTATAGATTATGTTATCTAACATAATGTAAAATATAGATTATGTCATTTAAGTTATTTGAGAAAACGGTGTTTAAATCCACGAATTCTTAGAAGGGGTGAATTAGTATTTCTTCGTAAAAGTACAAGATTAAAATTCGTTACTTCAATACACATAAAGAAATTATTTATTTAGATGTTTAAATTAAATCATCGCCATTCTCATGCATATAGCATAAAGTAAAATGCGGAAATAGATAGAACACAATATTTTTGTGATAAATAGAAACTCTTGAATAACTTGTTCATAGAGAAAACCTTCCGGTCTTTAAGTCGTCAATTTAAAATTCATTATATAAGAAGAGTTAACTTACAGACTAATAAATAAATATGCTAGATCTTCTAGTCAGACTAATCTTATACACTTGACTATATAAGGCCCTTCTTAGATTTGTAGATTTGCTGCTACTTAGATACCTTCTGGTCTTTCGGAGTGTATGTTCGGTTTATTGAACTCCTCTGACCAGAATACACCTTAAATTTATACATGAGTCGCACACTGAAACTTCATAGATTGTAGGTTAATAAATTTAAGGTTTAGTTTTAGATCACATGAGAGATCTTAAGACAACAAGGCTCTCATCATAAGCAAAAGAAAAAGATCTCTTAAGAAACGAGTGGTTCTCTCAATCTTACGAGTATACACTTAGTCGCTCAAAGAAGGCTCATACTCATTTCAATTTAGATCTTGTGCACCCTCTAAGTTGAAGGAGGTTTGGTCTTTTAAAAACATTGAAGAAACTGCTGGTCAAAATAGTTTTAATTAGTGGATAGTGAGTATGAGCTGCATCCTGCTTAATCGGTCATCTTGTAGTTAAAATGCAATTTTCTTTTGGAAGTTCACAACTTGACTGGCTATCTTGCGGTCAATGTATAGCTTGCCTTTGAAAATTTTACCACATACAAACTGCTTAAGTGGTTATCTCGCAACGAGCTTGTAGCATGATTCTAGAACAATTTAGCTTAAGCCATCAACTAGCTTCTATCTAGTTTTAGGACATAAAGTTTAAGCTGCTATTTGGCCTCTTTTTTGCATCAGGATACAAAATAGTTTGAACAGTTATCAGTCTCCTATCTAACATTCAAGTACAAAAGTTATAATAAAATATGAGACTCGATGTATAACTCAATATTATAAAATTTGTCAATACGAAAGACCGATTTAATATTATTGTTCTTGATCCATTAAGAATTAACATCTTTCTAGAAGGTTATTTATTGTTCTTGATCCATTAAAGAAAGAACATCTCACTGGAAGGTTATAAGAAATCTTTGCAAAAGTATTTTTTCTTAGTGAAATTTTTGCACAAATCCACAAACTCTCTCTCTCTCTCTCTCCCTCTCCCTCCCCCTCTCCCTCTTTCTCTTTGACACATTCAGATTTTTGATATCAGCCACATTCCTCTCTCTTTCCTTGGACCTTCTATTTACACAAACCAATTTCACAAGGAATAAAACAAAAACTGTCATGGCAATAGATGTTGTTTGGTTTGCATGAAATAAATGAGCTGATTTTTGTGGCCCTCAGCCACTTTTTGGGTATATTGCTACAATGTTTGAGGTTTCACCATCACTTGATGGGGTACCCGTACTGTCTTCGCCATCCATCCCCACTTGTATTATACTCCTTTGGCACCACACCACCTTGAAAAAGAATTCAGTGCTACCCCTATGTTCTTGGGTACATACCCATGTCATTGGGTACCACCCCACTCTGCACCATCCTCTTTCTCTCTCTCCATCCTCCGTATCATCTTATTTTTCACGCCACTATAATTACCACATATGGTGACTACTTCGTAGCTGCTAGAGCTAGTTGTTGAGAGAATTCTGGCCACCAGTCTTGTGGTTGTTAGGTTCAAAAAAAAGTGAAATCATCAGAGAAAGTAAACATCATTGCGTATCACCCCCAGTTCTTGGGTGCATACCCACATCATTGGGTACCTCCCACCCTACACTACTCTCTCTCTCTCTCTCTCTCTCTCTCCATCATAGATATCATTTTATTTTTCAAACACCACCATAACCATGGCATACTGTGACTACTTTGTACCTCCTAGAGCTAGTGGTTGGGAGAATCCCAGCCTCCAGTCTGGTGACTGGTAATTACCAGGTTTAGAGAGCATGAAATTAATAAGAAAACAGACATGATGCAGCAACAGCTTGTTGGTGGAATTAATGGCAACAGTCTGCCAGGGGGTGGTTGCCATATGTTGAGCACCAACCGCACGTTTGGTTGGTGGGAATAAAAATTCTATTCCCACCTTATTCCTTCAGAAATATTTATTTCTCTATTTGGTTGCATTTTGATTGGAAATAAATATTTCCGAATGTATAGTTATTCCCAATTAGTTATTCCCAAAAATCCGGAAATAACTATTCTAAAACCAATATTTAA
>JAOVVI020002590.1:0-20796 GCA_028571085.2 Nepenthes alata | reverse complement strand
TAAAATTTAAAAATAAAAATATGAAACTTTTTATTTTTTTAATTAAATTAAAAAAAATAACTAAAAAAATATTTATATATATATAAAACGGGAGCCGTCGAATTTTTTAATCCAACGGCTGCCGTTGGCGTTCCAAGGGCTGCGACCCTCTGTGCGTTGTAGCTCCCCGAGTTCTGCAAACATGATACCAGCAACTTAATTTTTTTCTTAAAAAAAATTATGGTTATTGGATTAAGATTTAATGACTGTAATTTTAAAATAAAAAATTATTAAAGATAATTATATTTAAAAATTTTAAATAGTATTAATATATATTAAATATTAAATCTAAATATATAAAAAATATATACCTAATTTAATAAAAATAATTATTTAATATTTAATAGTTAAATTTATATAGTTGATTTATCGAATGAGGCCTCGTTCTCTTGTTATGCATGGCAGCAGGAATGCAACCCATGTGAGCAAATGTACGCATCTCTCTCTCTCTCTCTCTGCATGAAAATGAAGCCGCTGGGAGCATTTTTCTCTGTTAGCAACAACCTAATGTCGGAACGCCTCCAGTTAATTTGTATTTACGAAGAAACCTCATCTTTCAGCTCCACCATATATATATTTTTGCTATTAATTCTCCTCCTCCTAGGTTCTCAGCTGACTCCAAGAAAAACCCAAATCAAAATAATCAGAAATTTCTCAGGATGCATTGGCAGCGGTCTTGATTCTGAGCTAATTCAAAGGAAAAAGCCCAAATTTCTCAGGAAACATTGACAGCAGTCTTGGTTTTTGAAAGGGGGTCAAAATAGAGCCAGTTAAAGCAATTTCTGGCCAAAATGCAGGGGAGGGGAGCAAAAATGGCGCCTCCCCTGCTCCTGAGTCATCGGAACAGGAGAGGGACTCGCGAATGGAGTCGCCGTTGATGGGCAACGGTGCTGGCGGCGCCATCTGTTTATCCTCCCCCGAATCCGCTGAGCTCCACCCCGCGCCTTCCTTAGTTCTTGTTCCGGAAGATGAGGATGGAGATTACCCAGCTGTTCGAACCTTTGATGATGCCAAGAGTATCTTCTGGTTGGAGTCCTCGAGGCTATGGGCGATTGCAGGTCCTATTGCGTTTAACATTCTTTGTAATTATGGCATCAACTCTTTTACCAATATCTTTGTTGGACATATTGGAGATGTTGAGCTCTCTGCTGTCGCCATTTCTCTGTCTGTCATTGCAAACTTTTCTTTTGGGTTCCTGGTAAGTTTCACCTCTGTGTTTGTAAAAATTACCGTTTGTATGTCATCTTCTTCCTGATCATAGATAATTTGCTCTTGTTCTGAGGAAATATTAGCTGATTTGTTAGGTGAGGGTTGAACGTGGGTTTTAGATTCCAATGAAGTTTGAAATATCAAATAAAACAACAAAGTCATATGTGCTGGAATATATTATAAGAAAAGGGATTTCAGGTATGGAATTCCAAATCATTTAGCCATAGGGGTTATAATGCCATGCAAAGGGACTGTTCATCTCAAGAAAATTTAAACCGTTAGGTGATGATTAAAGAGCAAGTTCTATATTCTAGCAGTGTTGTTATGATTTTCCAAGTTGAGAGCCCTTTTAGGATTATAAGTCAGGCAGATTACCGATAAAAATTATATCAAATTATTTAAATGACTATTCGATTTTATCGTTTGTCCATTTGTCCATCAACTTTTAATATGGCTGTTAGACAAATATGGTATTATGGCATAACAACTCTCATTTTAGCAAGTCTCGCTCTCTCTTGATTGTTGTTGATTTGCTCAATTGTTCTGATGCATTTCTTCTTTTTGTCAAGTCTTGGTGAAATTAAAAAAGACAAATTCCATTTGTCTATTTGTTTCTGTTGGAGAAAATAGGTATTACTCGAATACTTAGATTTCATATAACATAATCTCAATGGTTATGCTAGTTTTTGCATTAAGACAATTTTGGTGTTGTTTTCCCTTTCAGAACACTATGCCTTCAACTTGGCTAACACAAATTCCTTCTGATTCTAATCACAGCTTGGCATGGGAAGCGCACTAGAGACACTATGCGGACAGGCTTACGGTGCAGGGCAAATAAGCATGCTGGGAGTTTACATGCAACGCTCATGGCTAATCCTTTTTGTCACTTGCTTCTTTATATCACCTCTTTACATGTTCGCCACGCCGATACTCAAGCTCCTAGGCCAGGAGGCTGACATAGCCGAGCTGGCAGGGACCTTTACCATCCAAGTAATCCCACAAATGTTTTCTCTTGCCATCAATTTTCCGACCCAGAAGTTCTTGCAATCACAAAGCAAAGTTGGCATTATGGCATGGATTGGTCTCGCGGCTCTTATACTCCATATTGTCATGCTTTACTTCTTCATCGAGGTTTTTGGATGGGGAACCGTGGGTGCAGCTGCCGCCTACAACATCTCCGCTTGGGGCATCGCATTGGCTCAGGTAGTTTACATCGTGGGTTGGTGCAAGGATGCATGGACTGGGCTGTCTCGGTTAGCATTTCATGATCTCTGGCCCTTTGCAAAGCTCTCGGTAGCTTCAGCAGTAATGATTTGTTTGGAGATTTGGTACTTTATGACTATAATTGTTCTCACTGGGCACCTCGCTGATCCTATCATTGCCGTTGGATCCCTATCTATTTGGTATGCTTCTTTCCATAAATTTTGCTGTATTCACGTTGAATATAAATTTGATTTAGATTCAGCAGAAAATATGCAATATTTCTTTCTTTCCTTACCTTTTGTTGGTTTTGTTTTTCTTGATCAGTATGAATGTTAATGGGTGGGAAGGTATGATGTTCATTGGAATCAATGCTGCTATAAGGTAATGTTCCTGATTCTTGCATTAATATTTCTTGGTTGAAATGTAACATGTTTTAGGAATTTAGATCTTGAGCTTCATTCATCAAAGTAGCAATCCTTAAGGTGTAAAAAGAACTCAAATTCTCTGCAACGAGCTTGCCAGAATTCAATAGAACAACCTCATAGTCCTATAAGAATCTATTGTATGGCTAATCATTTAAGAGTGATGAGTAAATATCAAAAAATACAAAATATTTTTTAAGTTTGGCATTCCATGTGTTGAGCTTCTTTGGATAGAGTCCATGCATAGATCAGTTGAGATGCCTTGAATCCCTGGTGTGGCTACCCAATCTGTCTGTTTGGGTGTTGCCTAAAGCTGCCCATTTATGGTGGTTCACAGTGGCATTGGAGGGTTGGTCCGGCCAGAGGTTTGGAAATGGTACGACCCATTTTGGAGCATTAACCCAATTTCTGTATTGGGCAAGGGTAATTCTCATAGGACTTGTTTGGATCTAAAAAAGTTTAGAAAAAGCTATTTTTTTATGTTTGGATTGTATGAAAAATCACAAGGGAAAAATTTTGATGAAAATAATATATTACAATATTCATATTTAAGAAACCTAATTTTCCTTTCATATTCTTCCATTTTTATTTTTTTCTCATTAATTTTCTTTTATTTAAACTTTTCTAAATCTAAACAAACTCATAGCGTTTTGTTCCTCTATTTAAAGGGTTGCAATTATCTCCTAATTTTGAGACCACTTTTGTGTTTTAGAGGGATATTTTTGCCATAGGATTTGAAAGGTTTGAGCTATTTATATATTTTTTCCTTTATTTTAATAGATTTAACCATCTTTATCCATATTTTTTCCTCTTAGTTTTTCAACATAAAATTGTTTGCCTCCTGCTCTCTCATTTGTGTTTAGAGTTTGGTGAAACAAAAGCAAGAAACAAAGTCATTATTTCTCAAATTACTCACTTTGAATTCTACAAACAGAAAAATTAAAAAAGAAAGTAAAATCTCAACCTCATAGTTATTTAATACAAGATTACATAATTATTTCCCTGAATATATAGCAAGTGGGTCAAGTTGACTCTATAGTAATAAGATCAGTTAAGCTCAATTTGTCTGCTCCCATAGCAACTGTCCATGGCTTTTGTGGGGAAATCAACTATACATTACGGCTTGGTTGTTTGCTTATTAGTCTCATGTAGTTCTGAAAATAGTAGTTTTTTCGAAGCCTCTTATTCATATTCTCTCATCAAAAGATGCCAATTGACCTTATTCCCTCGAATATGCAGCGTGCGGGTCTCCAACGAGTTAGGATCAGCACATCCAAGAGCGGCCAAATACTCTGTCATAATCACAGTATGCCAGTCGTTTTGTATCGGTGTCCTCTTAATGTCCATCATCCTGGTGACTAGAAACCATTTTGCAGTCATCTTCACCGATAGTCACGAGATGCAAAGAGCGGTTGCTCACTTAGCATACCTTCTCGGCATAACCATGGTGCTCAATAGTGTTCAGCCAGTTATATCAGGTACCACGATGCGCTCTGTTTCGTTCCATCATGACATGATATTTGCAAACAACCTGAGCTTGGCATCGGGTTTTCATCGCTATGTGACAAGCACTGGTTTGGTTGTTTCACAGGCGTTGCTGTTGGCGGCGGTTGGCAGGCGGTGGTTGCTTATATTAACTTGTTTTGCTACTATGTCGTCGGCCTGCCTCTCGGGTTCTTACTCGGTTATAAAACACACTTAGGTGTGGAGGTAAAGTATTTGCACTCCTAAATCATCATATTTGTTATCTTTGATGGGTAGATTTTGACCTTGAATTTGCTACACTGGGCACTGTCACTATAATAAAGTCACTTAAAAAAGTTTATTTAGATTGGAAAATTATAATTAAAATTTAAAAATTTAAAAATAATTTTAATCCTATTGGAATAAGTTCTTAAATAATACTTTTGTATATTTTTTAAAAAATTAAATTTAAAAATAAAATTATAGTCTATTCACTTCTACTCAACCCAAATAATTGAAAATATTTTATACAATGGATCTCGTATTGTTTGATTTTATCATATTTAATTGAAAAATAGTTTTCAAATTTCTAATTATAATTATCTATTTCACTCTTAAAAGTTATAAAGATTTATCCTCCACTAATTTTTAATTCCAAGAAATTAGAATAATAAAATTAGAATTTGGCTTAAATTTTTAATTCTAATTCTAAATTTTAGGACCCAATTTTGTGAACCAACCATGACCTCGTTAATATCAGATATGACCTTCCATGAGGAGGTTCCTACTCGATAATTCATCAAATGATACTTTCTGAGTCGCCCTGTCCTAAGAAGTCTGTCGGGTGATGCCATTTGCCCACTAGCAACCTTGGGACGACCATCCTCGAATGGCATGGTTCTCATGACAATTCGGCCCGTTCAACTGACATACCCGACTACGGACTCACCGGGGCAAGTCTTGATGGTTAGTCAATGGCTAGCAATTGGTTAGTCCACATGATTGAGGTGAGGCCAAGAGGCTCATGAGTTGTCTTTTTATTATCAATAGTAGGGAATGAGTTACATGATAAAACTAGTCCGCGGCAAATTTTCCCCTCAAAGATCAATGCCTCGAGTGAAAGGGACAAATGAAGGATCTTATGAATTTCGGCCCAATCGATTAATTAATATAATAACATATGGTCTATAAAATGATTAGATCATTTAGAATATATTATATATGATTTTATCTTATATTATATGTAAGAGACAGTTTTTATAATTTGAATTCATAATCATCATATCACAGAGCATCAACTTTATCATTATACCAAAACTTTATTTTTGTGTCAATGCCAAGAATTTATCTAAATAATAGAAAATGTACAAGGTTTGTTTAGCTCGTGGAGTGGAAATTGGAATTTAAAAATGTAAATCTAATTTTAATTTTGTTAGAAATAGAATTAGGTAGAATTCTAATCTTGTTGTTTGGATTATATAAGGAATTATAATTATGAGAAAATATAAAATTTAGGTATAGTTAAAATTTTAATCTATACATAAAAATTAAAAAAAAAATAAGGAGCTAATATAAATTGTAAAATTTTTAGTGTATGAAATTTAATACAATATAGTTTTATAAAATCTTGCTTTTAGATATAAATAATATTTTATAGATATATATATTTTTAGATAATACTCTTATTAGAATATTTATTTTTATAATTTTAGACAGTACTTTTATATAATTTTTTAAAAAATAAAAAATAAAATTATGACCGATTCATACCTACTAGACCCAAACAAACAAAAATATTTTATATAATGGGTTTTGCCTTATTTATTTTCATCATATCTAATTAATAGATAATTTTAATCACAGAATTATATTTCTTTACTCAACCCATAAAAATTACAAATTATTAGTCTATACTATTTTTCAATTACGAAGAATTGAAATACAAAATTAGAATTTAAACTCTATCTAAAGCCAAATAACATAATTTGAATTGGGTCTGAAACCCTAATTCTAATTTTGAATTTCAGGTGAGATCAAACCTAAGTTTATCTTTAGGATTTTAGATATCAATTTAGACGAACAGATTCACCTTGGCATCCGTACAATCAATAAGCTTTATCCTGTTTTATGCCTTGAAATTCAGCAGATAAAATAAAATCAATGTGACCAACTGGTATTTCAGGTGCTCTAACATTGATATTTCAAAATGCAGGGAATTTGGATAGGGATGATTTGTGGGACTACACTGCAGACCTTGATCCTCGTGCTCATGATTTACAAAACCAATTGGAATAAGGAGGTAATATGGATTTATTGTCATTCAACATTTGGGGACATACTAATATGGTGTAATTATAACTGAAAATATTGCTGTTAGTATTGGTCGCGATCATATCGGTATTAAATATATTAAATTTTTTTTTATAAATCATAACTTGGTAGGGGAATATTGACTGATTATCATTCAAATACAGATATATTATTGATACAGTAATATGTCTTACTTTTATCATGATATCGAGAAATATCAATATCAGAAGGGCACGATATCGATATATAGCAGATATCACATTCTATTGGTGTAACAACATGAAAAAGAAGTTAATCTCTTTCATAATTGTGGCATGAAATATAACATTCTCCCAATGGATTAATGACATTGATTTTAGTATAAAGGTTATACTTTACCTTAGATTAGGCTCAATTATTGATAGAATGAATTAATCCATCATTCATTGATTGGATTGACATAAAGAAATATCATTTTAAGACTTCTTTTTTTTTTGGTTGATCTCGAAATATGCTTTTGAATTGAGTCCGTATGAGCACCCGAAGGAGTGGCTGTACAGTGGGTGAGGGATGGGAAAGATTGTCTTTGTTTGCTAAGTGATAGGGGCAAATATCTCATATTGATTAAGTAAACAAGTAGTATGACTTAAAAGACTGTCGAGGCCTAAGTAATCCCTAGACAGGGCACGGTATACTCATATTGAATGAGTCGAGTGATATGTTCGAATTTGGTTATATTCTTTTTATGTTATAAATGAGCTTGAATTGTTAGAATTAAAAGCTTGTTTAAACTACGACGCAATACTTAGTAGATAATAGCAAGCACACAATAATGAATCACAAACAATAAAGACACAATTTTTACGTGGAAAACTCCCTATGAAACGAGGGAGAAAAATCACGGGACACAGAGTCCAAAATTTTTATTAGCTGCAGTTGATAGGTTACACAAACCCCAAATCACAAGAAATAATATTAACTAGTTTTGGATATCCCGTACAAGAAGTATAAAGAGCAAGAATAGAGATAAAACCCGACAGATGTTCTTCTCCGCAGCAAGAATCTCGTACGTGTGATTACCGAAAACTGGAACTTGATTTAAAACCCGAACAAAGGCTCAAATCTTTCTCTTTTTCTTCTTCTTTCTCTTTTCTCTCCTTTTCTCCTCTGGAATGGCGCTCCAATTCATTCAATTTAACCTAAAAACGCAAAGTGCGCGTTTTATATAAACAGCGTGTTCTCGAACGCCTAGCGAGCGCACAGTGAGCGGGGGGCTTACTGGAATTTCCGCTCGAGCTCCTAGCGAGCGCACAACGAGCGAAGGCACACTGGAATTTGCGGCTCGAGCGCCCAACAGGCTCAACTCGATCTTTCTTCATGCGGTGAGGATATTTACCTCAATCCGCCACATCAAGTGAGTATGAGCCCACACAGGAGTGACCCATAACCCAACAGAGGTGGCACTGCAGAGAAAAACTAGGAAAAATTGGTCTTCGAGGAACCCCCACAGTACGCACTAGATGAGTGAAACCCCACAAGAGACCCAGATGCCTCCCCTTCTAACTCTAAAAGATCACTAGCAAGTCCCATCATGCAACATCACCCCTCTTGCTAGAGGGACTTATGAGTGTGGTTAAGGATTTAATCTAGTGATCCTGGCCTCTCAATGATATCTCCAACACATTATCCCTGAAATCTCCGACTAACCAAAATAAGACCCCCATCCCCCAACAAACCTGGCCTCAGTAAGGCCTCCAATGCAGTCGCCTTGATACCTTTGTGTGACGCCCCCAACTATAACCAGAGCCCCTCCATCTCTCCCGAAGCCTACGGTGAGGGAATCTCTAGCCATCTATAATACATTCCATAAAACCCTTCACAACCCTTGGAACAGATTTACAGATGGTCTGCGGACATGGAGATTCAGTAACATGATTTTCTGCAAGCAGGAGGGGAGAAGGTTGTCCAGGGGAAGGCTTATCCCTAACTAACCAATATATTTAATACGTATCCTATAATGGAACAGCCACCGAGTGGTTAGAAAAGGCTTCAGTAGTGAGTTTAGAGATGTCTTCAGGATTCACAAGCGATGATAGTGGCAATTATTGAACCCTGTGTCAAGGGGAACCAAGCTGTGAATATTATTAGAATGATTATGAGTGAATCCAGCAGATTCTCCGGTGGCATCTGGGTTCTCTAGATTGATGAGGAAGTTAGCATTGAAGTTACATCAATTGAAGACCAACTGAAACATCTGCTCGTCTGAAACTACGATGGCCACTGATTGGGTCTCAATAACTATTTACGCAAGTTCTACGTTCCACATCCACAGAGAATTATGGAGGAGGATGGAGGCTCTTGTTAATTCCATTAGTCTCCCTTGGTGTGTCATTGTCCACTAATGACATCTTGACCCCAGGGCAGAAACAGGGCAAGAAACCGGCTAGCATGAGCAAGTGCATCCAGTCCTAGAACTGGATGGAGGATTGTGAGCTCATCAATCTAGTGGACCCAAGCTCTCTTTCGTGGAGCATGAGATCCCTCCTGAGGTCTGTCATCAAGAGGCTGGACAGGGGGCTCTAGCCAATGAAGATTGAAAATGCAAAAATGACTATGCAAATGTAACAAACCTTATTAGAGTTTCATCTCACCACATCCAACTACCTCGTTATTGTAAGGAATGCAAGGCCTTGTCTGTAAGGCCCGAGATTTTTTGATCAAGCAAATAAGAATTAATTGAGGTCAAATGACACAGAAAAAAATTTAGATTGAAGAGTCTGACATTCGAAAACTTTAAACATTGAAATTAAAATATGTAGACTTGGAGACTTCCACCAGACTAAGGATTGTAGTAAGAATCAAGAATCATTATCCTGATTATGTTGTTAAATTGGAAGCCAAATGTTTACCGTGGGACCCAACGGTAACACTGAAAATTTGTTGGGTTTGGTTACTCCCTTATAGGTAACTCAACAAACGAACGTGTCATCGGAAGATCGCACAAGGTTTGTGCAAAGTTCGGAGTGCTGCAAACAAGCTGCAGCAATGACCAGAGTGACCATTTGCCGAAGTGGACGAATCTCGGAGTGACCATTTATCGAAGTGGCAAATCTCGAAGTGACCATTTGCCGGAGTAGGCAAATCTCGAAGTAAAAATTTGGAGTGGATTTTTCCTTGGACAGACAACAAGTTATGACGGCCAAAGAGACTAGTAACGGCCAAGAACACCAACTGATGGTCGAGGACACCAACTGATGGCCAAAGAGACTAGTGACGACCGAGGACACTAGGTGATAGTCGAGGACACCAGCTGATGGCCAAAGAGATTAGTGAAAGATAAGAGGGAATGAGAGTTTCCTTACTTTGGATATATTTTTTTGTTGTCTTGGTTGGTTGCAAGTATTTTGTCTTAGGGGTTCTTGTAACCGATTTTACAAAGTGAAAGTTTGTTCGGAATTTGTTCCATTGTTTTTTCTTTGGTTGTGAAGGGTTTTTATATTAAAAACGTTGTTTATTCTTTATTCATTGTGTCTACTAAATTGGTAGTTGACGGCCGACGGGGGGATTCGGGTTATTTTGCTATGCCAGATTGCGTATGAATTCGGGTTTCAAACCCCAATAAAATTATCTAATCGACCCGATCAGCTACCGATTCAATTACGGTTAAAAAAATGACAATTTGGCTACCGAAATTCCAACCGGTTAACAATCGAATTGATTTTGGGATAACAAAAAAATAGCCCGGTTACCGAATTTTTACCCGATTAGTAACCGAAATTAGCTTGATTGATCACATATAGCACAAATCAAATGAAGTAAAATTCAATATACTTTGGTACCCCACACACACCACAGCATGCTGCATCCCAATTCAACTCAATTTCCCAAGTATTTAATAGAAATTCAGCTGCATCACCAGCTCGGCAGCCATAACACCAAAAGAAATTAGAATTTATCCAACACACAAACAAGCCTTATACTTAGCTGAATTTCTAAAAATTCCGTAGCTGCACGGGTAGCAGCCGAGAAGCCCAATTTACAACCAAATTTCCAAAAATTCAGCAAACACCCACACAAGGCAACTCGGGCAGCAGCTAATATATATATAGTAGGGTGGGAAGCAACCCAAATTTTGATTCTACGCTTCAGCATCTCCACGGCTGCAGCTTCACCAATTACTTAGCCAAATTTGAGGGCAAATAAAGCAGCTCATGGCTGTTTACTTCAGCAGCCACAGCACACACAAAGAAGACTCCACACGGCTGCTGAAGCAAAGCTCTCCACGGCTGCTAAAACAGCAGCTTTCCACACAGCCAGCAGCTCCACGACAGCAGCTCCAAACTGCAGAAAAATAGCCTCACACTTCAGCATGCATAAGAAGCCTGTGTCACCATTATTTCAGCAACCAAAAATAGATATCCACTAGGCAAAATTGTAAGAAACCAAACCAGCAAAATAAGATGAATCAGCAAGACACTTGTTGGTTGTAGAAATCAGCTTCGAGTAAGTGCCGGCAAGGCTTAAATAAATCAGCTTCAGCCTCTAATTGTATAAGAGACTGTGAGAGAAGAAAGGGAGAAGAGAAGGAAAGGAAACCACGAGAGAAAGAGGGAAAAACAGAAAGAAAAAGAAGGGAAGCTGGGAAAGAAAACCGAAGGCAGTATGAAGGAAAGAATTCAGCTGAATGTTTTGACAAGTGTACTCAAATTCCTTTCCTCAATTGCTGCTATTTATTGTTAAATCCTTAAGTATTATTGTTCTAATAATTAATTTGCCTTATATTTTTTATCATATCATCATTTTTGCAAAAGTTTATATGGCTGAAATAACTAAACCAGAATTAGTAACTGAATCAACTATTGTAAATGGGCTGAATCAGCTACCAAATGACCACCAAAACGGTTCCGATTTTGTAACCAACGAGCTAAGTTTCTTAGTGGTGCTATGACCAACCGGCTCATGAAAATAGGCTGAATCGGGCACTAAATCAGGTCTTACATCAGTAATTGGACTAATTTCAACAGTCATGCTGATATATGAAATTATAGCCTATGAACCGATCCCCAAATTGGCTGAACCGGCAACCATAGTGACTTAAATGCCTTGTGGAGATCTTAAAGTGTCGCCCTATAAAAAATTAGCCCTGAATCGTTCATGAACCGGCTACCAAGACAAACAGAAATTGGTTGTATTAGAAAATACTAATGCAGAATTTCCAACCATAATTTTGACCCGAATCGACTAAAATATCAGCTTGAACTGGCCATAAATTGGACAAATTCTTGAAAATGAGTCTCTTGGCTATAAGAAGATTCCCCGAACCGGTCAAGAACAAGTCTTGAAATGACCATAAAAGCAATAATACAAAACCGACCCCTTTGCATCCCTGTTGATGCAAAATTTGCCAACTTGGGAAAAGTTAACCGAACCGGACCCCAATTGGTTGAACCAACAGCTGGCCTAGCCACAGTATTATTTACAGAGGCTAACCTACCCACCAGTGAACCAGCTGCCCAAAACCATTTAATTTGATTGCTAAACTGGGCCCCTAAACAGCAGCGAAATCGGCCTCAACATCCTTACTGATGCTGAATCTGGCAGCCTAGGAAAAATGGAATGAACCTACCATGAACTGGTTGAACTAGTAGCCAATCCGGCCAAGTTATCAAGTATTAAGGTTGAACAATCAACCTATGAAACAGCTACCAAAAATACTATGAAGTAGTTACTGAACCGGGCTCCTAAATAATGTTAGAAATGGCAAACAGCACCCAGTGGATGCTGGAATTATGGTAATTGAACTGGCCTAGGTTTGGTCTCCAAACCGGCCAAACAAGCACCCCAATGAACCAAGATATCATGAGAAAATATTAAAGTACCAACCGGTAAAAATATGCTTCGAATTGGCCCTCGAACCAAACCTTAAATCAGCAAGATGAATTAGCTAACATGTTGAAAATTTCGGCTACCAAGTATATAATGAACCATTGAACCGGTTTACCAAACCGATTCACAATTGATGAGAATTAATAGTAAAAATCAGTATGGAACAACCCTTGAAACGACCCTTAAATTAGCGACAAACCGGTAACCAAGTCCTTAAATAATTGTTCTAAGAAATCAACCCGAATTGGCCCCGAACCGATTACCGAGCCGGCAACCGAGTCAACCGAATATACCACATGTTAAATCTGTATTTTTAACATATGTAGAATTTTAATGTTAAGCTACTAAATTGGTCAATACATTGATTTCTGTTACGTTTAACAGTTTATTATAAATTACCACATTCTATAGTCGTATGTTTCAATATTATGGAAATATTATATAGAAGTTTTGCAAGTTTCAAGAATGATGATTATTTTTTTTTGGAATGGAGAAAATTAAGGAAAAAGTATTAAGAATAAAGTAAAAGTTTTCATAAGAAGTTTTCAAGTTTTGAAATATGAGCTAAGAAACTCGATTAAGGAATCATTTTTAGTAGGTAATATTCTCTAGTATGCCTTAAGATATTACAATAAAAACTCGAGGATTGCCCCTCGGCCGTGGGAAAACTTTTGGCAGCATAAGTTACACCCCATATATTGAGTTAAAAGTAATACTGCCGACCTCAGGGTGTTGAATAGGAGAGCCTGACCTTAAATTGTGTGGAAGCATACACAATCCTTTTCTTGATTAACCGCTCCGTTAGTTAGCAATGCCTACTAGCCTAATCCCTAAAGACAAATGATTAAAGAACAAATGATAGTTAAGAATTAGAAAAGAAAAAGCTCAATAAAATAAAAGTTCATACTTGTTTTTAATTGATTTCTATTTCTCTAATTTATATATTTATTTTAAATAATAATATACATATCTTTACTTATTTGTACCTTATTGAGTATTTAGCTCACTCTCTTACTATTTTTCTAACCCTTTAAATGATGAGCACGAGTTGGTACTGGATGAGTAGGAGTAAAAACAAAAGTAATTTAGGCTTATGTATTTATGCATTTTGCTGAATTTATAATAGATGTATGAAATGTTGCAGTTGATCTTGTAATGGTATGAATGTAACTTTGCTATTATTCATTTGTTATGCTTCCACAATTTGTTATTATGGTCATTATTTATCCTTCCGTAAATTTTATGGTAATAAATTTTTGTTCTTAGTAAGATCTCTGAAAAGTCTGACACTATATTTTATGCGTACAGTGTCAGAGCCACTTAAGATGTGACAATTATATGGATCTCATGTATAATTGTTAAATATTATTTATATAATACAGCGAATCATTATGTTTAAGTATTTACGGATATTAAGTAGAATGAAGGCGATTCGTAACACCGTCAAAAGAATAAACATCCAAAGGGTATCAGGACTATGGCACCATCACCTAGCAAGCGTGGAGCAACACCAGTGTAAATGCTATAGGGAAAATAGACAAGGTGAGGGAAGCACTTAAAATGCAGAAAAATGGGACATTTGGCAGCATATGCCATGAATTGAGGATGTTCAAAAGGAGAAACTTCTCAGAGTGGATTCTGTGAGGTTGTGGAGGATTGAGAGGGAGCTTGTGGAGCAACTTCTTGACCTACTTGACAGAGAAAAGATTTTCTGGATCGAGAAATCTATATTGTAAATAGGCGTCGGTTCAAATAATGGTATCGAGATGAGAAATGATATCAACAATCACATAGAGCAGAGGAAATGTAAGAATAATATACACAATTTCATGTGAAAATCCCCTTCTGAATAAGAGGGAGAAAAACCATGGGATACTTAATTTATAAAATTTTACTATATAAAATGTTGGTTATAAAAAAATCCTTGATTATAAAAATTCTTAAAGAATAGAGCACAAGAATAAAAGGGAGACCGCTTGTTTTTCTTTGCTTCTTCCACACTCTATCTCGAATTGCAACTATGACATATCTAGATGTAGATGGGTCTTCTCAATTGGGCGGCACCTGTTCTACCAGACGGTCGTGTGTACTATAAAATCTGTCACCTACTCTGAAAAGTCACCTTCCTGTCCTAAAATTTACAATTGACCTCTTGTGTAAAGTCGACTACTAACTCTGAAAGTCAATTGCCTACTCTACAAAGTCAATTATCTGCATGAACTTTACAAATGACCAACTTTCTAGATAGTCCAGCTCGGCCTCTATATTAGTGCCCTCGGCCGGCCTCTCCAGCCGGCCTCATCCTAGCTTGGCCACACTCGCCTGACTTCTCCTGATCGGTCTCTTCTCAGCCAGTCAGCCTCCTTGGCTGGCTTCTTCTTTCATCCGGTCGGCCTCCTACAGGTTGACCTCATTACTATTTGGCTGGCCGATCTCCTGATACTCGGTTGACCTTGTATTAGTATGGATTTGACTGGCCTCATCACTTCGGCCTAACGGCACCACTCCGGCAAGTTTACCACTCTGCCTAATTCTTTGTCATCAGGCCATATCGCACGCGCAGCGAATAGAACAATAATTTCCCTTAGTATTGCTCCAATACATAATTGGCTAGACTCGTTGTCCTACCAATCGGATATGAGACCATACGAGAGTAACTCATAGCCCAACAAACTTTTCTTCACGACCGTGGGGGAACGATATCTGTCATTCCAGTAATATTGAGACAAGCTTCAAGCTTCCCCTTTGGCAGTACCTTGGTCATCACATCTGACCCATTCTCCTCAGTTCGGACTTTGTTAAGTGCTAGTAACCCCGAGTCAATGACATCTCTCACCCAATGATATCGAATATCAATATGTTTTGATCTAGAATGAAATGGAAAATTCTTATAGAGATGTATTGTACTTTGGCTGTCACAAAGTACCAGATACCTCTCCTGTTTATAACCATGTTTTCGGACAACCTTCTTCACCCATAGCATCTCCTTGTTGGCCTCTGTTATAGCCATAAACTCTACCTCAGTTGTCGACAGAGTAACACACTTCTATAACTTTGACTGCTAGAAAACAGCTCCTCCGGTAAATTTGACCAGGTATCCTAAAGTGGACTTTCAAGAGTCAATATCACCAGCCATATCAATATCAGTGTATCCTACCAAAGGAGACTTTTCATTTTCAAAACACAAGCACATCTTGAAGGTTCCCTGGAGATATCTCAAAATTCAGTTCACAACAGACCAATGCTCCCTTCCGGGGTTCGATAGCAACCAGCTAACAGAGCTAATAACATGAGCTATGCCCAGTCTGGTGCAAATCATAGCATACATCAGTTTTCAACGGCGAACGAGTACGGAACGCCTCTCATGCTTGCATTCTCATCATCCGAGGAAGGACATTGTCGGCTGCTCAATCTAAAGTAGGTGGCTAGCAGGGTGCTCCCTAGCTTGGACTTCTCCATGTTAAAACGCTAGAGCATTTTCTCAATATAGCTCTCCTAGGACAGCCGCAATTTTCTTACCTTTTGGTTGTAAAATATCCTAATCCCTAGAATCTACTTTGCTGGCCCCATGTCATTTATGGCAAAAGATTTTCCAAGCTGTTGCTTTAGCACTTTAATTCGAGAGCCATTATACCCAACAATCAACATGTCGTCCACATAGAGCAAGAGGAAAATGAAATAGTCTTTAGAGAATCTTTGCATAAAGGGATAGTGGTCAAAAGTAGTCTTCTGGTAGCCTTGGCCAAGCATAACTGACTCAAATTTCTTATACCTCTGACGCGGAGCCTATTTCAATCCGTACATGTTCTTCCTTAAATGACATATCAATCGTTTCTTTCCCTTAACTCGGAATCCCTCCGGTTGCTCCATATAAACTTCCTCCTCTGGATCACCGTAAAGAAATGTCATCTGCAGATCCAACTGTTCCACCTCCAAATCAAGAACAATGACTAATCCGAGTACCACTCGAATTGAAGACATTTTTACAACCGGGGTGAAGATTTCATCAAAGTTGATGCCCTTACATTGGTTAAACCCTTTTACAACCAACCTTACATTGTACCTTAGTTGTAGACTATTTTCGTCAGCCTTCGGATAGAAGACCCACTTATTCTTTAGGACTCTATTTTTGTTCGACAACTTAGTCAGTTTAAAGGTATGGTTCTTATGCAGCAAATGTATCTCGTCCTGCATGGCCTCCATCCATTCTTCATTGTACTCGTCTTCCATAGCTTCTCCAAAATGTTCCGGCTCCCCTCCATTAGTGAGCAATATGTACTCACTGGCCAATATGCTCGTTGGTCTCTTGATGATCATCGTACAAGAATGATCTCGACCGGCTCAGAAATGTTATGAGGAGTGTCGTCATCCTCATCCTCGTCAAGCGTCGGTATCTCTTCATCGCCTTCCTTGGCCCTACCATGGCCACCAACCTCTTGATAAAGAGGTGCTGGTCGGACAGTTTCAATACTTGACTTCTCAGTATGACCGTTGTTAGACACAACCTTCTCCTTGCCAATGTCTTCAATAGTTTCACCCTCAACAAACATCACATCCCTTGATCTGACAAACTTCTTTTCAATTAGGTTATAGAGTCTATATCCTAGTTTGTCTTCCCCTAGCATAGGAAGATACATTGCATCATCTTCGAGTCTAGTTTTGTTCTCTCATCTTTTGGGATATATACAAAAGCCTTGCACCCAAATACCATCAGATGGTCTTAGGATGATTCCTTTCCATATCACATCTTCTCTAGAACTTTCCCATTCAATAGGCTACTTGGCGATCTATTGATGACATAGGCAGCAGTTCTCAAGGCTTCCACCTAAAATGATTCGGGGAGCTTTACTTCTAAGAGTACGCATCTGATTCTCTCCATCAACGTACGATTCATACGCTCGGCCACCCCATTTAGCTGTGGCGTCTTTGGCGGTGTTTTCTGATGTTGAATACTATAAGACCGACAATAAGCATCAAATGCTTTGACGCATTTTCCGCCATTGTCACTTCAGACGCACTTCAAATTCCTTCCTGTTTGTTTTTCAATTAGAGCATGAAAATGCTCAAAGACTCCAAGAATTTGGTCCTTCGTCTTAAGCGGGTAAACCCACAACTTTCTTGAGTAATCATCAATGAACGAGACAAAATACTATACTTCTCTATATGACTTCTCTTTGAATGACCCACATACATAGGAGTGAACCAGATCAAGCGGTTTGGCCTTCTTGGTGGACGAGTCTCTATGTAATGAGACTCGCCGTTGTTTCCCTGCCATGCCGTGAGGACAAGTCCTCAAGCCGGTCTCCTTTACACCTGAAATAAGGCCCTTCTTGGTTAGATTGTTCTACTCCTTTTCACTCATGTCGCCCAACCAACGGTGCTACAAATCTAAAGACTCCTCACTGCTTGCAACGTTCACCGCTTCGGCTCTAGTGGAGACCTGTAACACATATAGGCCGGACATCTTCATTCTATGGGTTTCTATTAGAGATCCTCTACTAAGTTTATATGCCCATTCGCTAAAGATATTGTAGAATCTTTCATCATCAAGTTTGCCTGTCGAGATTATATTCATTCGAATATCTAAGATGTGCCGAATGTCCCTCAATAATAGTTGGGTCCCATTGTTGGTGACAAGGGACACATCACTGCAGCCAATGACCATGGACGTCTCTTTGTTTCCCATCTTTAACACTCCAAAATCTCTTGGAGTATAAGATGTAAAAATTCTCCTCTGAGACGTGTCACATTCACTACGTCATCCATCTCACATGTCAATATGAGATCGCCTTCAGTGACGACTGAAATCGAGGCCTTCTCCTGACCTCGTCCCTTCTAGGCTCCACTCTCATTCTCTATGTTTTTATGCTTTTATTTGTAATAGTGCCTCTTAATGTGACCTTTTTTTTATAATAATGGCACTTGAGGTTTTGATATTTCGATCGAGACTTACTACAGTCATTCTCTCTAGACTTAAGATTATGCCCCTTACTTCTTCCCCGTGACTCAATTGCTAGCACTTCGGAGTGTTGAGAGGTGGGGGTCCCTTGCAATCGCCGTCTCATCTCCTCATTTAGCATAACTCCTTTTGTCATCTCAAGTGTCACCACACCGTTTGGCACAGTATTGGCGATGGTAATTCTTATCACTTTCCATAAATCCGGCAGGATTGTTAGGAGCCACGGGCCCAACATCTCATCTTTAAATTTAATACCCATGCCGATCAGCCGGTGCACACATCCTTGAAACTTGTTCAAGTGGTCGGCAATGGACAAGTCGTCCTTATATCGCACCTGCATTAATTTCATTAGGTGTAATAACTTGTTACCAGTCTTGGAAGCATAGAGCGTTTCTAGCTTTCCTACACCGTCTTGGCATTTGTCTCACTCCGAATGTGAGTACACACATTATCATCCATAAACTACTAAATATAGCCGCAGACCCGCTTGTACTCAAAATGTCATTCCTCCTCTATCTCCGCGTCAGGTTTTTGAGTAGCGAACACCGAAAGGTGCATCATCTTGACAAATAGTAGATCTGACATCTTAATCTGCTAAATTTCATAGTTCGAGCCGTTCAAGCAAATTATTTTGTTGCCTACCTTCATCGATTCCAACACAAAATAACAGTCGGTACCAACAATCAGTCTTTGATACTACTTGTTATAAATGGGCGTCAGTTTGAACAGTGGAATTGAGAGGAAAAGTGATAACAACAATCACACAGAGCAGAGAAAATGGAAGAAGAATATACAAAATCTTATATGGAAACTCTCTTCTGAATAAGAGGAAGAAAAACTATGATACACATAGTCTATAAAATTTAACTATAAAAAATTTTGGTTACAAAAAGGCTCTTGTATCAAAAACCCTCGAAGAACGAAGCACAAGAGTAAAATGGCAACTCCTTATTTTTCTCTACTTATTCCACACTCTATCTCAAATCGTAGTTATGACATATATAGATGTAGATGGGTCTTCTTCATCGGGCGGCGCCTACTGTACAAGACGGTTATGTACACTGCGAAGCTTGCCACCTACTCTGTAAAGTTGCCTTCCTGCCCTGAAATTTACAGTTGACCTGCTCTACAAAGTCGACTATCAACTTTAAAATTCAACTACCTACTCAGCAAAGTCAGCTATCTGCATGAACTTTGCAGATGATCAGCTTTCCAGACAGGCTACCCTCAGCCTTTATATCAGTGCCCTCGGCAGGCTTCTCCAACTGGCCTCATCCCAGCTTGACTACACTGGTCTAGTTGCTCTTGGCTGGTCTTTTATCACCCGATCGGTCTCCCTGGCCGGTTTCTTCTTCCATCCAATCGGCCTCCTGCAGGCCGACCTCTTTGCTGTTTGGTCGGCCAATTTCCTACTGTTCGGCTAGCCGGTCTCCTGCTGCTCGACCGGCTTTGTATTAGTATGGATTTGATTGGCCTCATTACTTCAACCTAGTGACACCACTCCGGCAAGTTCACCATTTTGGCCAATTCTTTGTCATTAGGCCATATCATGTGCACGGTGAACACAACAATACTTTCTCTTAGTATTGCTCCCATACATATTTGGTCTGACCAGACCCGTTATCCTGCCAATCGGATATGAGCCCACATAGAAGTGACCCATATCCCAACAATTCACAACTGACTAGCTCACGAATGGAGGGAGATGTGCTAGATACTTTCTCTCCACCACAATCTACCGCAAAAGGAAGAATAAGATCACTTCCCTCAAGTGTGATGATGGGGCCTGATGCAACGACTCACTAAGCTCAGAGAGTATGCCTTGAAGTACTTCAAGGAGATCTTTAGGGACATCAAGCTAAACCTATGTGGTGATATCCCTTCAAACCTGCTGAACTCTAAGGAAGAGTACTTACCAAAAAAAAAAAGAACTCTGAGGAAGAGGTGGCTCAACATGGGTTTTCCCCCTCTGAAGAGAAGTGAAGAAATAACTGCATTGGACAATACATAATCTATTTATTTTATAAATATTGTATTAGGATAGTTGTATTTTAAGGTAGTTATTTTTTCGGTTAAGATTTTCCTTTTCATGTATATTGTTAGGATTTTTTTCCTTGCCAGTAATATTTCTTTGTATATTAGTGAGGATATTTTTGTTAAGAAAATTATTAGGAGATTTAGGAGATTTTGCTTAGTATTATATATATTGATCCTCGTGCGGCGTCCCATGACATGTAAAAAAACCCAGAAGCATTAATGAGATTGATTTGCTTTGCTGTTCTCCAGCTTCTGCAATTGATTCCCGTCTTTCCTCCATCGTCCTCT
>JAOVVI020002589.1:0-20797 GCA_028571085.2 Nepenthes alata | reverse complement strand
TGCCGGTATTATATGGTAAAAATCATAATTATTCTAATAAAGGACAAAGTTGTCATTAAATGATAACAATTTGCTCAATAATAGATTTTCGGTGGTGTGATGAGTCCCTGTAAGTTCATTTGTAGCAATATAAAATATTTTATGAAATGTTTAATCATTTCAACTATCTTTCAATTGACATCCGTAATCGACTCAACCATTGGGATGTTTTCATTGTTGAAGATTGTTAAAATAGAATGGAAAAGATACACAGTCTCCAACATTTGGTAAGTCGAGTTTTACCGTGTTGGGCAGTCGATCTTTATCTTCTTATAGTTGAGTTTATTTTTTCAGTTTAATATTTTATACTTCTATTTTTAAAAAGAAGATGTTCTAATAAATAGAATAATATTTTTTATTTTCTCAATGTAATGAGAAATAAATTGCAAAACATATTTAATGCAAATGCTAGTAATATGATATACATATTTTGTATGAAATAATTCACTATTCAATGTTAAAGAAAAGTGTGATTTAAATAAGGAAATAACATAATTATCATTTGAAGTACTATCAAAAGTAATAAAAACATTTTGTTAAATATTCCATATTTATTTATAATAACATTAATCGCTTTGAAAATTGCAAAAGAAGTGTGTGGGTGCTTAAAGACTTTAAAACCAATATTTTGTTTGCAATTCTCAATTTTCAAAAATAAAATATGTTGTAAAATACAAGGTAAGTTATTATGTGATAACTATACATCACTGATTAAAAATATGTTATTTTACTTGTATTAATTTTGAAATTAATTTTTGCTTAAATTATAAAAAAAAGGTGGATAGCCTTAGTTTTAACAATATGTCGGGACATTTCTACATACTTGGGTTGCAATCACTTCTGTACATATCTTTCAAACTTATAACCTTCTGCAATGAGAAAAGGGCTCTCTGAGTGAATTATATATTTCTACTAGTCTCTCTTAGTTTAGCCTTTGATAACACTGAAAAACTCCTAACTCTGCACTGCCTTAAAATGTTGGTTCAATTTGAGTTGAAGATATTATTGTTTTTCATACTTTCCATATATTGGTTTAGGTATCTAGTATCTTTAAAATTTTCACTAGTATAATCTTTTTTTACATTTTTTTTACGAACCTCCTTTTTCCAATTGTGAATTAATTTAATTTTAAAGAGTAGTCATATATTATTAGAATGTTTTCTTGGGGGCGACTAAAACTAGAAGTAGAAATAGTAGTATTTGAGGTTGGTTGTGATTCTGATATTTTAGAATCACTATCAGTATGTATATGTGGTGTATCTTTTATGGAAGTATTAGAATAATTTTTTTTTATATTCCTTTACATGACTATTGATATATAAAAGAAATTTTGATCTATGTTACGGGCTGGCACGGCCCGATTGTGATACAGGTTGGCTAACCCGCAGCCTGGCATGAACCGAGGTGTTGGACTGTGCTATACATGGATCAACACTGTTTATCACGGGCCGTGCAGTGCCCAGTTAACATCTTCAGGCATTTGTTAAAGAAAGAGGATCCTTCTAAATTGGGGCCAACAAAATTGTTAAACAGAAAAATCATACAATCTTTGTGGACTCTGCTAAAGCCAATCCTTTTGCTTTGCCATACTGCTAAAGCGACTTGAAGTGCACTAGAAGTGGTAGACCAAAGGGAAACAGACATGTCTATTTGCTCAGTTCATTTAGTAGGAATTAACTATTGGGCTAGTGTTAGACCTTGGCATAAATTCTGAGAGGCTTGTTCTTTTGACCTTTTAGCTAGGATGTTTATGGTTTGCTGCATACTCTAGATATCTTATTATTTTTTTCTATCTTATTCTTGCACCTGTTTTTTTTTTCAATATGCACCAGCTTACATGGGAAAATACATGGTTGCTCAATTGTGAAATGAGGTTCTGTAATATAGGAAAGTTGCTTACATCTTAACCCTTTTACAATGAGGGAAGCCTTATGTACTTGCTACCTTTTACTTTCTCTGTTGTTTTTCAGTCTTATTGTGGACAAAAATCTCTTCCTGGAATTTTAAATCAGAAAAGGATGACCATGTTGATCCATGTCCTTGCATAAAGAAATAAAATTGTAGGTTTTAGTTATCCGAAAAAACAGAAAATAATGATATATGTATTTATCATTTGGGTCATATTGTTATGTTGAAGCTAGAGAATCTATCTGCCATGCTAAAATTGTGGTTTTCTTATTCTTCACTTTCTGTGATTTGCACCTTAACTATGCAGCGAATCAAAATTAAAGGAATAATCAACGATCCTTGGTTCCGGAAGGACTACATTCCGATTCAACATGGAGTAGAAGAAAAAGTAAATTTGGATGACATTCATGCGGTTTTTGAGGACATTGAGGTTAGACTATTTATTCTTGTTGTTTCTGTGAATATTTTCAATGCTCAGTAGGACCCTTTCCATGCTTGATTCCTGTGCTGATGTTGTCAGCATATATTGTATATTTGCATCTTGCTTTTGTGGCTTACAGAACTTATTTTTGTGACATTGTTTCTGCAGGATCAATATGTTACTGAGTCCAGAAAAAATGACGGTGGCCCTTTAGTTATGAATGCATTTGAAATGATTACTTTATCTCAAGGGTTGAATCTATCGGCTTTGTTTGACCGGCAACTGGTATGGCCATCCAGAATAATGATAACCACTTTTGCGGGACTAATAAGCACGGCCAGTAGGGGCGGGGCAAAGGGACAAATAGACCCCCTTTCAAAGAAAATTTGAATTTTCCATTAGAAATCTATACAGTTATGTAGGAGAAGCCTTTAAAAAGTTTATATCCCTCTGTCTACAAAAAGAAAAGAAAAATACACCCCATGTCCAGGATTTTTTTTTTTTTTTGGGGGGGGGGGGATTGTTTTGAGGGAGAGCCCCTCCCTGGCTTTTCAAGCATCCAACGTCATTCGTTTTATATTGTTTTAAAAGTAAAAAAAATACAGTTATAGTTATTTTTTATTAATTTTTTTCATAATACAAATATTTTGATACTTACATTTAAAAAAACTAAAAAAAATCTTATTTTATATTATTTTTGACAATATAAAATAAGAACCGTTGGATCATTAAGGCCGTTGGATCTTGATAATCCAATGGCCTGAATGTGTGGGAGAGCTGCTTCATTCCATTTGTCCATCTCCGGGAACAACAGGAAAATTTTCAGTTGGTTTGGAAGAATAAATTTTTAAACAAATAATTCTCCTCCTACTTCCTCTTTAAGGAAGAAAGTACTATGCTCCCATCCCATGGATTGTTTCCAGATTTTCCCCTAGTAATAAGAGGTCACTTGCCTTTCATATTGGAATCCCCGGATCTCCAACACACATAGCCATTGCATTGCTGATATTATGAAGTTTCCTACTCAATCCACCAGAGACAAATACCAACTCAATATTATATCTTGTTGTTTACGACTTGCTTGTTCTCCTCCCAGGATCATGTGAAGAAGCAAACTCGTTTTGTTTCTCGTAAGCCTGCAGAAGTTATTATTTCAACAATTGGAGCTGTTGCAGAATCAATGGGTCTCAAGGTGCATACACGTTACTACAAGGTATAGTTCCCAAATGTATGTAAATGATGGCATCTCCTGACTTGAGCATTATGTCAACGTTTTCTCTCATTGATTACTAGGCTTCAAATAGAGTAGATGTCTTACATCAGACATTCAACTGAAAATCTGTTGTTTTAAAAATCAAAAGTTGGCATATGAAAATTAGAAGATTTGATCACCAAATGTCCCTATATAAGTATATTGGAGATTTTGTTGGTTTGTTGCTACTTGGATTCAAAAGGAAACCGAAGGGTCCTGTTATGGCCAGTCTTTCATAGTTTCTTACCAGAAATAGAACAATTAAAAAGCTGGTTTCCATTACCGCATTACCCACTATCTTAGATCTATTGCTATCCAGTGGCAGTTTTGCACAGGAGCATGTTACTCCAACACTACTCAGACTACAAGTTTTCTACAATTTTATCAAAAATAATGATATGACACCTACAATTTTCTACAAGTTTTCATTAAACTAAAAATATTTTTTTAAAAAAAACCACTGAACAAATAATACATCATATTTTTTTTGTAGACTTGTGGTGAACTTGTAGTAAGAGTAGTTCAAACATTGGCCCACTTCCATATGAGCACTGAGGAGGCGATGTGGGAAGAGTTCATCTCCTGAACTCAATTTCCTCTATTTGATCGTTGGGGACTAGGACGTCTGAACCATGGCGCAGATATTGTTAAGGAACAAAATTGCTAAACCAATTACGGTAGCCTGATGTGGTGTGCTGCCCTTTTGCGTTGGCCAACGGCTGTAGTTTGATCCCCACCAACGGACCTTGCTGCCTGACCTATTCGAGGGATAGGGCAAAATGGCCAGTTGATCGAAGTTGTTAATTTGCTTTTTTTTAATTGTTAATTGTTTCCTCCCAATGTATTAGGATATGACTCAAGTCTTATTGGGTGAACAAAACACAGACGTAGATTCATTCGTCTACTTTTCTTATTCTCATTGTCTTATTCTTTCCATATAGTTTCTCATTTCCATCACAATTCTTGATTGAGATTATTGATGTAAATACTAGCATTGGAATTTCTGGTACCGATCTTTCTCAATACTATAACACTATTATGTTATGATGTTGTATTTGTGATATATCGTAATATATTGCCATATTGATGATATTTCGTGATATGTCAGCCAATATTTAAAAATATTAGTCAATATATATGTTGATATAGCCATGTTATTTCAAAAAAAATTTTCGTCTAAGATATCCGATACTAATACGTATTGTTTGATATATGTGATACCCTTATAGCAACAGTAGATACCGATACCAAAACTAATATTTTCATCCATGATTGGGATGGCATTTATCTTATGTCAAAGCTTAAACTTTTAAGAAGGGGAACTCCAGTTACTGGATGTGTCTTCTTTCTTTTCCTTCCTTTTGTTCTTAGTATTCTGTTTCTTTTCTTTGGGTGAATGAACCTGAACTGCTGTATTTCTGGCTGGATTGGCCTCCTTTCTAAATGTCATTTGCTTTTTTTCCACAGACAAGACTCGAAGCAATATCTGCCAGTAGGACAGGGCAGCTTGCTGTTGTGCTCGAGGTAAATCACTCGAACCTTGCTCTCAGAGTATCCAAAATGCTCATGTGTCAGAGTCCTAACGAATGTCTCAAATCTTATCTTTGATTTCATTTCAGGTTTTTGAAGTCGCACCATCCCTTTTCATGGTAGATGTAAGGAAGGCTGCTGGGGACATGCTTGAATACCATAAGGTTAAAGTCTGCCACTTAAAAATTAATTTTCTTTTCACTCATTATAGCCACCAACTTACCTATGTAGCTGCCTCAATAACACAATAAATTGCAAAAAACAGAGACCAGCTTAGTAACATCTCTTGTCATATTGGCTAGATATGGAAATCTTTTTTGGGCATTATGAATAAATTGATAAGATTAGACTTATCGTGCTAAATTAGAACTTTGATCAGTGTCAATTCCTATATGGACTTTTAATTATCCGTGTTTCTTTTTTCTTAGTAGTTTCTAAAGAATTGCATTATCCCTTCTGAGTTGTAAAATTGGCTAAAGACTAAAGTTCAACATTGTCTTTTTAGTCAAATGGTCGTCAAATGAAGATTTTTAGTCACACTTTCACTTGAGATCTTAAGAAGTTGGCTATAAAGAACTTTTGTTAAGCATGAGAATTAACATAATTCCAATCATTAAACTTAGAAGACATCATGCATGATGCGGGGAAGGGAAAATGATAGGGAAGTGAGAGGAAGCTCAGAGAAAAGTGTTAGATTTTGGGGTTTTTTTTTTTGTGAATTTCACATCTAATGATCAGGTATTCTGAAGATTTGGTCAATTTTAGTGCGAGGATTCACCCAACTGAAAGATTGGAGTGATTCAAGAGATTGGTACTTGACCGACGCATGAGAGGGAGTTCATGCATGTGTAGCAATGTTGGGTACACTTGATGAGCGCCTGAGGTAGTGCTCATGCATCAACTCTAACGGGAGCACAAAAGCAGTTTTTGCCTCTAATGTTCAAATTCAAAATCTGGCGTTTGATCTTATATGTGAACATCAACCTTGAGTATAAAAGTCATACACAATTTTAGGTAAAAAAAGGGAGCATTTTAATATGAGGGTGCCACACGAAAAAAAAAAAGAGAAAAGAGAAAGAAGGAAGAGTTTTGACATCTATTTGAGGTTCGATTTAAGTTTCATTCTTCACCAAGCTCGGTATATTGTTTTTACTTTGGTTCTAAAATGTATTACAGATTGGTTACCTATTTTCTTGACGTATTTTTCTCTTATAGATTGCAATGTGTGTTGAGAGTTGTATTTAACTATTACTCACTCTAGTTGTAGTGAAAGGCACTCAAAGAGGATTATATTTGTAATTGGGTACTTTTATAGTAGATTTTTGAGAAATTGTCTTGTACCTTTTTGTTTGGTTGAAAAGAGTTTTTCACGTTAAATATTATTGTGAAATTTGTATATTTGGTTGTGTATTATTGTTCATTGTGCTCTCATGGTGTTTGGTGGTTGATAAATTGATAGGGTATTCGGGTTATTTTTTACTGTACTGATTGATAATGTGTTCTATGAATCCTAACAAAATGGGAAGGAAAGGTTAGAGGTGCAACCAAAAGGAGAGAAGGATTAACATTATTTTAATAGCAAATCAATTCATTGCAAATAATAGAATTAGGGTATATATGCAAAGGCACACTACTTTCAGGTTAGCAAGACCTAAAATAAGAAAATTACATGAAGAAAATATAACCCACTATAGATATATTTAAAACTATTAAAATTCAAAAAAAAAATGAAAAATAACAAAAATAGGAACAAATCTAGTAAAATAAACTAATAAATCAAACCTCTAAGATATCCCCATCAACATGGTTTTGCCATCTCAGTTCCCTTTAAGGACTCATTTGCCCATTCTCCTTTCTCAGTCGCGATCTTTTTAACCTTGTAAAATCAAACATATGACCCCTTAAGTCTTCATATAGCAGCTAACTACAGAGAATCTTATTTCTCTTCTGTGTCTGCAGTTCTATAAGAACTTCATTGCTAAAATGGAGCATATCATCTGGAAACCGAGGGAAGGCTTCCCACCGTCTAGTCTTCTGAACGCCGTGTCTTACTGATCCAGCTCGATCAGGCACCATGTGAAGCCATTGAATGAGCATAGCGAAAACAACAAGCTTCACGTCTAAACCGAGCAAACTGGGGGCAAATCGATGTATGCATGTATGCCGGAAGGCCTCCCAGGCAATGTTTGTAAATGTTGTTGTCTTTCCCAGCTGAGTTGGGTATTAGAGTCATAGTCTCATGTCATAACTAATTGGAAAAAAAAAACCCCCACAGAACATCATTCTCTGCAGGTAATTTGGTTGTTACCATCAGAGTTCATCCTTCTCGGTTGTGACACGGTTCGGTATCGCGCAGAGGTATGCATGGATCGGAAACTTAGCTGATAGATTTTATGAGAGTAAGATTAAGTTTGTTGTGAAATTCCCTGTAATATTTGTAAATTATGTGCTACAAGCATTTGACAGTTCATCCAAATAATCAATTTCTCTGTTTGTTGAGTTAAAATGGGGCATATCTTGTGTTTTATAGGACCTGCATAACGTGAATCAATGCTGTATGTTTAATCAAACCATCCAACTCTCATTTAATTTTATTTTTTAGTCAAAATTTATTTTATATTTGTCTAATTTAACAAATTTGAAATAGTATTTGTTAAAGTTAAAATATAGAAAATGTATATTTTTATCTCACTTTTAAAAAAATTAGATTTAATATAAAATGGGCACGTTAAAATTAAGGTGGAAAACATATTTTTATGCTTCTATTTTATAAATTTTTAAAAATTTGATTAAAAAATAGATAAAAGTAAGTTTCAGTAAATATGGTTAAATTTTATGTAAATAAAAATATAAATTGATTTGTTCAAGAAATTTATACGTAAGTAAGTTGTTGTAAAAGTATCAAGAAAAATAGTGGTATAGTACAAAAAAGTACACACATTGGGGGGTTTGATTTTCTTCAAGTAAATACATTATTTATAATTATTAAGTTAGAATTGGAATAGATTTGATTATTTAGATAAAAAAAATATATTTATATTTGTCTATAATTAAAATTAAAGCGAGTATATGCTTATTTTTAAGGTTTTTTTGGAATCCATCCCCTTTTTCAGGAGTCCATGTGTATATTTATAATCATAATATTAGTTGTTAGGGATTTCTTAAAAAAAAATAATCAATCACGGTATTGGTGGTTAGAGCAATTAAAAATTGATTAGTTCAACTGTCTTTATGTACATTTTGATTATTGAGTTGATTGAAAACGGTTGACGCATAATGGTTAAATCGATAGTATACAATTGATATTTGTTAGTCCAGAAATCCTCACCTAGGTTAACTATAGAGTCGATAAACTATTCAACTGAATAACTAAATATACTGTTATTTGAGCATATAACTCAAACTGGGTTATATACTTACTATGACAAAGTTAAGATCGAACGCCATATTTTTTAAACCTGGGCCTAATGAGTTGAACACTATTGTACCCAACACTATGATAAAGTTAAGGATTCCATAAGTTACATATGTGGATCAATTTATATTGTGTCATGTTATATTAAAATATTTTAAATAATATCTATTTATATGAAACTATTGCTCCAGCTGCCTATAGAACTCTAAACAATGCGTTATTTACTATTGGATCTACAATAATAAAACAACTCTTTTACCTGGAAATACAATCTAGGAATTAGCACGATTTTTAATTAATTATTTGAGGATCATAATATCTACCAACATAAAAAAAATAAAAAAATAAAAATCGTTGTTCCACGGGAATGTACAACAGAGATTAAAATGGAAATTATTTGACGGGAAAGAGTTTGAATCATAACACTAATTTATAATTGTTTCTCAAAAATATGGTAAATCTATTTTTCGATATTATTTTTTATTTAATGTGTACCAGAAAAATATTTTATTTTTCACATTTGTCAATATCTGACACATACAGAAAAATGAATCAATAAAAAAAAACATTTTTTACTTCAAAAAAACTAAACTAAAATTTTGAATATATATATATATATATTTCAATAAGTAGAAGCCATGGTGATAAACTCACCATGGGTAAAAACATCGTATGTAATTGCTCTGTAAATAAATAAATAGATACCCAACTATTTATCATCTCAAGCTTACAATACTAGTGCTTGTGAAAACCACACAAAATAACTCGAGTCGCAGCTGTGTTTTGATTCAGAAGTTTGCCTATACATGATTCGATCGGAACCGCAGTGATGATGCCCTCTAAGGAGACAAGCAAAAGGAAGAAGGGTCAGGATCAGAGTCGAGATCTCGAGCTACCTGCAGAAGGTGTTCAACACTAACTTCAGGGTAATGCTGCAAAAGATTTAAGTTGGCTGCAAAATCCCCGCTCAATAATCTGCTCTTTGCGCATAATAGCATCGCGCAACAGATCCGTAGAAGCATGTCCTGTGGAGAATGTACGCGTATTCTTGTAAAAGCATGTTCAGATTCTTCAACAGTGTTAGAATATGATATTGGTAAAAGCAACTGTGGAGGGGAAAAAAAAAAGAACCCAAATAGGCACTATTGTTTGGAAGAGATCTGGCTAAGGTTTATAAAAGGCATAATTCGGGTGAAGAAAATATAAGGAAACAAAAACTAGATCAACCATAATTTTTATTTACTGCAGAAAACAATCCTGAGGCTAGATAATTTTAATCATTAAAGGTTCTACTTTGATTTTGTTGATGCAAAATACATTCAAATAAAATGCTTTATTGTATTTTTGAGACGATTCGTATAAATCCAGTTGCACTTGTAATGGATGGATACAAAGTGGCATTATTACACGCCCTAGAACATCTTCTTAAGTTTCCCACCATTTCTCTACAATGTTCTTAACGCAGCGAAGGCGTCTAGTTGAGGTTTCAGAAGCCAACCGAGCCAGGCTCGACTAGTAAGGCCTAATGCACAAACCTGTCTCAGCCTGAATAAATTAAGCTCGATCAAGAATATTAGTTGGGCAAAGCTCATCTTTTGTCATTCAGCACATATTCAAGAAACATTTTCTGAAAGTTGAAATAATCAAGCCACGTGATTACTTTACTCTTCTAACTTTTTCTAGTCTTACCTTTCTCTTTTTAATGAATCAACAACAAGAAAAATCGAGGGAGAGAGGAGGACCTGCACACCAAACGGGTTACTCAAAAGAGAGTCCCATATTCTCAAGACATTATTGAACTCAAATTCTTGAGTCAGCAACAATGTGATCCATCTGAAGGCATAGAACTGTGGGTTGACCTGCTAATTAGAGAAGAAATTAAATAGGTCACTTCCTATAGATACTTAATTTCGATATGCATGCAGTCTCAGAAGAATTCAGGAAAAAAATATCCAAATTTCTTCCATCAATTCATAACAAATTTGAAAAACTGCCGGAAATTTTATAGCTCTAAGGTGACTCGTGCACTTAAAACACAGACAAAATAAAACATTATTGAAAAAGGGTAAGCTAGTTGTGTTTGAAGGAAAAAATTAATGACACAGACCAATTGAAAGTTATTTCTACTCTCAACAGAAACTAAATAAATCAACCGAAATAGCAAAGAAGATTCATATAGTTGACCCACTTAGTGAAACTTAAAGACTGATTTGTTGTCTTGATGTAGAATAAAAGTTTGAATTGTTGTTTGACCTTGCTAGTAAATTCAAGATGCCGCCATAGGTCCTCGTCATTCACTTTTAACATCTCTTTAAGCCTTGAAAGAGTAGAGTGGATACCCACAGAGCTGTTATCTAACTGCTGGCAGAAGTGATCCACTGAGTCACTCAACAGCCTAACAAAACAACCAAAACTATCTGCTTCTGCATTTGCCTGCATGGTACAAAATAGTTGCAACACCATATAAGTGAAATTGCTGCAGAATTTCTATGTACTAAGGCCTGAATTACTATAACAAATTATATAGGGGAGGCAAAATTATTGGTGCAATTTGCTTATTTCTTCTAATTTCAAACAGGTGAGGCAAAATTTTTGCGGAACCCATTTTCAATGATTGCATACTAACTAGATAGATTATGTTGTGGCAGAATTTGTGTACAAAATCCAGATATGTAGTCCATGATTAATCAGGGTACTATTCCACCTTTGCCAACCCAATCTATCCAATTATATTGATGTAAGTTGTTAAATATGTATATGAAAAATAGATAAAGCCATAGCATTGCTACAAGCACAACAAAATTTTATGAAAAATACAACTCTTACCACAAGTTTATTGCAATTCTACAGAAAATATGATATGACACTTGTTAAATGGTATGTCTTTTATTATTAAAATATAATAATATTTTAAGTTAAGTGGGCTCAAATAATAAGTATCACATCATCATTTTTAGTAAAATTATAGTAAATTTGTACTGTTGCCCATACTTTATATTGAAATCAGATAAAAAAATTTACTTGCACCCATCTAGAGATCATTATAGGTCCAAAATCAAGGTCCAAGTCTTATTCCAGTCAGACAGAATTCCACAACTATGCCACGTTGTCTGACCACCACAATCGGACTCAACGTTTCTCTACATGTGCTGCTAAATTGAGGAAATAATAACTCAGACATCTAATAAATATGACCTTCAGTGGGCCAACTAACAAGATCTACAAAATTACAACACAGACAACACATTCTTCAGAACACAGAAACCAACTTTAAACCCAAGTGTAGGTCAACGTAGTAAAGCATGAAATAAATATCACTGTAGGCAACACAGGTATATTATACTACATATTCTGTGCTATTGAACTGCATTCCACTCCATTAAATTTACCCCAAAGTTTTGTAACTTATAGATGTTTTGATCAGGATATTTCCTATTAGGTTTGGCTCCATTCAAGGTCATGTCATCCACTGGGGTTTGAAGAGTTGCAGTTGCATATTCTTTTTTCATCTATAATATCCTTAATTACTTACCAAGAAAACAAAAAAATTATCCTCAAGTATGCCAGACAGCCAAAGCAGATAGATTCTTACAGCATTCTGCTCATCAGTGTCAACACTAAACACATAGTAGATTGGTGCCAGGACCTCATTCATGCCTTGCACATAATGCGTTGTAGGATTCAGCTTCGCAAACAAGAGAAGAATATTTCTCATCGCTTCCTACAAAAACATGGAGGTGCGGCATACCACCATAAATAAAGAGATTATCTTCCAGCATAAAAATGAGGCAAAATGGTGAAGACAGTTTTTTGAAGAAAAATGGCAATTTCAACTTACAATTCCATTTAGTGAAAGATATCATACATACCCTGTTTTTCTTACTCAGTGATGATTCACCAGAGAAAAATTTCATCTCCGGGTGTGTTCGTTGCAGGTCACGGTCAATCTGCTCTGCGATCTCTGTGTACTATAAACCAATGTGCATATTGTGATAAACATCAAAGAGAATAAAACATAAAAAGTTAGAAGGTATAAAGGAGGAGAAGATATATACCTCAAAGAATCGATTCCAAGCACTAGCCTCACCGAGGCTAAGTGGGTGATCTTCAGTAGACACATCGTGTCGCCTAAGTGGCCCAGCAGTGTGAGCATCAACATTCTTGCCTGAACCCCGTGTTTCTTCTTTTTTCCTTGAAAATTCCGACTGTCTAAATAAAAAAGCTGACAATTAATGCATGGAAATGTTAACAACAAAGAAGCACCTAGATATGATGTGAGTGTCAAGGAAAATGACTAAAGTCACAACCTAAGAACAATCGACATCAATATGGGACATTGACATGACACGATGCTAATCCACTGGCACGTTATTTTTCTAAACATGAGAAAATGATATGCTCGAGACATGTCAACTAAAATTCATAGTCTATTTATAAATATGAGAATAAAATTAATTAATAGCACTACTTTTATATCAATTTATCTCCACGAAGTATATTTCATGTTTTGTCATCCAAAAGATATTAAGAAAGAACTAGTTTGTAAGTAGGCCAATATAAAAGAGTTGTGCTATAACACAATGAAAAAAGACGACAATTGGGGTAAGTTTCTAATTATTTTTATTTGACAAATGGCTCCGATTTTCTTTTTATTTATATTAAGAACCCCTTTTTTTGAAAACTTACAAAATAGCCCACATGCCCGAAATATCAGAATGTATTAAAGTAAAAAACAATATTCTGACACATGTTGGGTAGTGTTGGATGCCAACTCGCTAGCCCTAGAGAGTGTCGGTACTTCTTAGGTCACAACAACATAACGATCATAATTGCTATGGCCAGCATGTTTTAAGAGCAACAGCTTACAGGACTCAACAGAAGCTCCTCTTTCAGCTCAGCATATTTTAGTCTATTTTCAGCCAACACTTTCTCCCATAAGTCTCGAGATGCAGGTAAATAACCCAAGAGCAACTGCAAGAAATTGACACATAAGAATGATAAACTGCTATAGCCAATAAAATCACTGTGAGGCATCAAGGGAAGCATGGTATTATATTGCTTCAGAAAAATAAACATTACTACTCACAAATTTGGGGAGTTGAAATGATATTTTATGGAGTTGGAGATTACCAATACCTGTGCCACAAGATTATTAACATTCATAGGAAGACAACTTAATATTATTGAAGTCGAAACTGCAGACATTTGATGGGACTTGGACATTGTGAACAAATCTCCAGTTGCAACAAAATAGTTAACATTATAAAATGGTAAACCAGTGCAACTGTAAGCTAAACAAATTCAAATTTCCTGTATTATAAAATAGTTAACATTACAGTCAACACTATTTATCCCCCAGAAAAAAAGTTAGAGAGAAGCTAAACCAATTTGAATTTTCAACATGGTTATATATTTAGTATTAGCTCCGAAATATGAAATTATGGAGACCCACCACCATCTATCGGGTTTTAGGTCAATTCCTTGTAAGTCCCATATCCCCCATCCTCACGAAAGATTTTACTCGAGCAAAACCCTTCCAAGAGACCTACAAGATAGACGCAAGCTAGGGGCTTAAGCTGCAGGTTTTAAAGGAATTCCAATGGCTAGCTGTAGGTGAGCCACATGATAACTGCTTGAGCAGCCGCGCTAGCTAAAATTATGACGTTCTAATTGGAAGTTACATTTGGGGGAGATTATTTTAAACCCTGTACACCAGGGAAGAGAGAGAAAAGGAAGAGAGAGAGAGAGAGAAAGAAGAAGATGGAGGATTGCCAACTATTTCGGGTTCGAATCGTGGTCAACTCTTCCCCACCTTGGGTATATTGTTCTAGTTACGATAATAGAACATATTGTCGGTCATTTTCGTTTCTCTTACTCATGTATTCATTAATCTTTTTTGGTTATGTTACTTAGAGATGTTGTACAACCAAGATGCATGTTTGATGTTAGTGCTAACTGTGTCATTTGGTTGTAGAACTGAGATAGTAGTGGTTAATGATGATCAGACATCACACTTGTAGTGTGATTGAACAAGATAATTTGGAGGATGTTACTGGTAATTGGTTTTCACACATGTTAATATGAAGGAATTGTACAACCAAGTTGTTTGGGGGGTTATTTGTAACCTTGTATTATATATAGTGGGCATATGTTTGGACAAAAAGCCTTGTGGCTTTTCCCATAGTTAAGAAGATTTTCTATGTAAAAATCGCTTGTTATTGTGTTTATATATGTGGTTGTATGTTATTGTTGCTTCCTCATGAATTTAAACAAAATGGCGGTGAACTTGATCCCAGTTAGAGAATTTTTTAGGTATCTCGTTGGTGAAATTTGACCTACTGCCCAAAGCCACGCACCCCTTTGGAAGAATAGTGATCACAATCTGAAGAATAGTTTGTTGGTTGATTGATCATTGTTGTCAAGGTTTGGTAGCTAAAAACAATTACGAACGGAATGGCCTAAGAAACTCATCCATGCATTCCAAGAATGCAATAAAGTTAAGTATTAAGATTTGGCACTCGCTCAAAATTATTATTATATATACTTACTAGTCCACATCATCTGTACCTTGATTCTATTTTTTCATCTTTTCTTGGCCCAATCCCCTTATATTGACTTCCTCTTAGCCTCTCAAGACAGATTCATTTTAGCAGCCCAATAAAATAAAACTATCCACTAGCAATACACCGGTAAAGTAAGCCACGACAATACTAGAAATAGCATTTTTCATTACAATGAATCAAGTTAGGTGTTATTTTTTATTACATAACCTTACATAACTGATACAAACAAATAAGAAAAACATGCAAATAATATGCTTATTAAGATCTTGCTTCTACTTCTTGAATTTTAGAATCTTTGATCTTGATGAAACGTGTGCTAATTGGATGAGATGGGATGGTCCTGTGGATCACAGAAGGAGATGAGAGCCTCATCTAATGTTAGGAGACATCCACACAAGTTTAGGCTTATGGAAGTGGGCCTTTCCCAGGTGACGAGCTTCCTACCTAGTCCCAATAAGTTGAGCATCTCTTTCATGTTCCTAAACTATCAGATTATGTTACTAATGTGTGTAAAATCCCTTCTATTAGGTTGGGTATACCTTTGGGGAATTGGAGAACATATCCAGAATGACATATTCTTTTTTGACATTCGAAACCAAGAATGTTTTTGTTGAAATGCTCTTATAATCTATTTTGATAAATATTTTTGAAATATATAGCAAGGTATTTCAATAGATCTTCTATTAGCAAATTATTGCTAAATTTTCCACAAATTACATTAAATATCACTGACTAGCAGATGAAAATAGAAAAAGCTGCATCGAGTTACTGGGTACTAAGCTTTTTGATATGGAAATAATTTCTTAAGAACTTGTTTCCAGCAAGAATGTGAGAAAAAAAGGAAGGGGGGATAAGAATGAAAAGGGAAAATCTTAATGCATAAATCAAAACATATAAGTAGTCTTAACAACAAAGGGTAGGGTATTCAGCATTAAAACAAAAATAAATCAAAAGTTATCTGAAGAGAGAAACAAAAATAAATCATAGCGAGCAGATAATATGTACAAGCCCCACATTAACATAGCAACATGATATGCATGTCTTAAAATCAAATCAAATCAAAAGGTCTAAGAAGCAAGAACATGATCAAAGTACCTAGGATGAATAAGCATTCTGCTTTTAAGTTTTGCAAACTATTACTGAAACAGCAATGTTACTTGATTAATAACGAATTGACCTGAATCTATTTCTGTCTATGAGCGTCCAATCAGAGTACCTTCTAATAGGCCATGAACTAGATTGAAATCATTCTCAACGACTCTAAGAAATAATTCTATTTTTTTCATCGGATCCCAGTAGAGACCAAAGGTCTTGAAGAGACTGATCCGAAAGAACAACTTAAAAGATAAAGAGATATCCTTAATATCTTCATACTCTTTCCAAGTTCAAAGTACCATATGTGCAAATAAGAATCCGATTTGTTACATGATTTTTCTACAAAAAAGATGGCTATATAATCTACAAGGAAATTACTTACAAACTACAATTTGTGTTAAGCTGGCTTCAAAATGAACAGAAGCGAGGACTGAAGGAAAAAATAATAAAAATAAGATGCCCAAAATCTACGCTGGAAGCAGAACAACCAATACCCAAAACCTCATTGCTCAACTAAATAATCAACCAAACCATTTAGATTCTAGAAATTTTGAGGGAAAATGCAACCAAAATGTAGCTAAATCTTGAACAAATCCCCCACCCCTGCCCTTAAATTTTCATTTCCTTCAAATTCTTCGGCCCCAAATAGAGGTTTGAATGAGTAAGATTCATAATGCGATCAACGAGAACACCTTTGCATGTCAAATGCTAATTAACATTTCACAATTTGGACATGCTACACAAAAAAAAAAAAAAACACACCCCTTACCTTCCAAGCTGTGGCACGCAAACTTCCTCCATCGGGTATACCTGCACTTGCAATTCTTTGCAACTTTTCCAAATTTATCTCTGTCTGAGATAGCTGTTCACCATCACATCATCCATGATTAGAACAAAGGCGTAAATGAAAATTTACCCAAAACCCAGAAATGAAACAACACAGAAAAAAACCCTGGCTGAATCCCTACAAGCTAGCATAAGCGAAGCACTGAAAGCATATCAGCACTATTTCTTTTTAAAAAAGTAATAAAAGATCAAAACAGAACTCAATTTCATGTTCTGCACATAAGTTAGGGTTTACTCATCAAATCAAAAGAGAATGACCGACAAAAAGAAAGTACACAGAACCTGATTCTCACCTCATACTCAAGATCCGACCGTTTCTCGTCGACCTCGAGAGCATGTTTGGAAACGGAAGTGGAACCGATTTCCTTATCTGGCTTTGAACGGGTTTTTAACTCCAACTCTTCATCGGCAATAATTTCAATGTCATTTTCCCGATCGGATCCGAACCCATTAGGCTGAAACGTTTCGAGCTCTTTGCCCAACTCAAATGCGGGGTTGGGCCCTTCTTTTTCGCCCTCTTTGTCGTCGTCGAAGCCTTTCAGTAAGCTTCCTATCTGATCAGGAATGGCTTTGAGGGCTTTCTCCGGGAGCTTGAGCTTTCCCTTGAGCATGGTTAATAACTGTCACGGCTAGTGACTCACTGACGGTACTGAGCCGACTGAATCCCCCGGTTGTTGCGGGTGAATGAGTCCATGGAAGCCCCCGATGTGGAGTTGGAGAGGGGAGAGAGAAAGAAGAGGTGTTAGGTTCCATATCTCGATAACTTTCGCAAAACACTCTCTTCTCCCGCAGATTCTCTCTCTCTTTCTCTCTCTCGGGAAGAATGGTAGTTTAAAGGTTGAATGGTAGAAAAGCACTGGTCTGGAGCACCATTAGTCCGATCACACCACGATGCGACGCTCAAGTCGGGTCGGGAGCGATGGAGGCCGTCCGAAGTCCGTCGTGGGATCTCCGATTCTGATCCGACCGTCTACGCTATCATTATCGGAGATTTAATCTTTGTCATTGAATTTTAAATGTAATCCAACGGTTGAAATTCAATATTGTCTAATAAGATTTTATCCGTCCGTTTTGTCTAATCCGATGACTATTAAATAAGTGTACAGTAATCTTAAAATTTTGACAGTGATTTTCTCTGTCTTCCTCCGGAAGTATATAATCTCTTCTCTCCCTCTCCTCTCCTCTCCGGCTTCAATTTGTTCTCCGCTTGTTTGCTCCAAATCTCTGAGGGAACACACGACATTTCGATTTTGAACTTCCTTGTGGCAGTTCATAGCATTTTTCGGAGTCCATGTTCGGCCGCGAATATTACCGGCTTGATTAATCGAGACGTTACAACACCGACAGAGTCACAAATTACAAGAAGGAGCACCAAGACTACACAACCTTTTCTGAAACTACGAGATTATATTCGTGCTTAATTTAGAGTTGCTGAAAAGGGATGTGGATTAGTTCACCTGATTTTCTGTTCTGATTTTTTCTTTCCCCACTTAACTATACACGTGGGCAGTTTATTTGTTTTTAGTTTGCTTTCTGTTTTGTTATGGTATTTTCTATTGCTACTTATGCTGTGGGTAACATGTCTTAGATATGAGTAGTCAGGTCCCCAATGTCAATATTAATCAATGGATGGGCATTTTCTAAACTGCCATCCTATGAGATGACACAATGGATGGGATATCCTTTGATGGTTGGCTTGATTATCTTTGCACTCACGCGTTCACTATTTTTACTTTATTGAAGATTTGAATTGTTCTCGAATGGATAGGATTTTGATTGATTATGAACAAATGGCTTTACCACGTTCCTACAAATAGAGCCAGTTATACGAACATCGAATCTCGATAGTTGTCCGATTGAAATTAGGTTGGTCATTCGAATCTTTTAATTTAGATATTATACATTACAACGATTAACAGAATCTAAATGGATATGGGACTCGCTCCCAGATATATTCTTCAACGTTTAAATGTAAAAATCTTTTTAAGAAAATCACAGATGATGAGAGATTGACTATTAAAGAGAGAGCAAGAAAATGGAGGACCGGGTCATGATTTTTTAAATTTATAAGTCCATAAGAATTAGAGCTCTACAATTGTATTTTTATGAGTAATTTGGATTTAGTCTTCCTATTTGAGAAAAATATGTGTATTTATAACTTTATTATCTATCAGTATATTCTTACTGAAGAGATACGAATGCGTATTAATTAAAAAATTATATTAGTTAAAAATTAAGTAATCCAATCATTATATAATATCTGAATTTAACGTGTGTTTGTTGTGTACATTATCTGTTCACTTGATTCCACTATTATTTGCTAGGATTAATCATTCACATTTATTAATTAAACGATTGTTCGATACCTCAATCTTTTATATTACTAGCAGTTCGACCGTTCAGATATCTGATAATTTGATTGGGTTTTCTTTCTTTACGGGTCTAATAACTCGGTTGATTTATGTTCGATACAGCAAAGAATTGATTATTTTGGACCATGCCCGCTATATATAAATAAACTATAAATAGGTATTATATTTGTCGTTTCTCTTCAGATTTGTAGATCGCATTGACGTTCACCCATAAGGATATTAAACTTGTTTTCGGCATATTCTTTGTACGTTTGGATTATACCAGTCCTCATTAATTAGCAAAGCGGTCACTCTCTTGGCTTGGCTACAGCCGTGGCTCTACGTTTGGCTTCCCGGCTCTAACCCATTCCCCCTCGGCTACTGCTAAAATATTTACACAATCCCCCCCCCCCAAAATAATATATACATAAGAAATCAAATATATTAACAAGTAACAAAGTTAACATATACATGTAAAATAATATATGTTGACTTATAAATGGATGTCACCTTTATATATAATATAATTTATATAATAATTTTTTAAAAAAATCAGATTTAAAATACTATTTAAGCCAGTAACATTAATTCCATTTAATTCGATCTAACAGGAATAAAATCCAACTTTATAATAAAAAAATTCATAAATTTTATACTTGTAGTTTGACCTAATGGGTTTTATATTTTAAAATATTTTAAAAAGCAACCCAACAATTTATATAGTTTTCATCTTGTAACCTTACCTATATGCATGCATTGCTTTATTTATCCAATTATTTACAACCACGGCCACTATCAAAGAGGAAGAATTTTACCTTTTAGTTATGTAATGTATATGTAAGGATAGACAATTATATATAATTAAGTTATGAATAATACTATCTGGGTATTTTTTTGATAATATGTTATCTTATTTATTAAATTTATAGTAATTGATTTATATAAAAATAAATGAATATGTCACGGCAACATAAAGAATATGCCTAAAAAATGATTGAAAATAATGGCTCAGATATTTTTCTTTGAAGTTAACAATTATTGCGTTCCGAATTTGGGGGTCCAGTGCAACACAGATGTATGGGGGTGTGAGATGTGAAGAGAAAAAATGGGCACCGGATTTTACGTGAAAAACTTCTTCGTGAAATGGGAAGAAAAAATCACGAGGCTCTGGGCCTGTAAATATGCTTCACTATGGTTCGAAGTCTTTTACAGAGTACAAGTTCATTGAGTATTTTTTACTCTTTTTCCCAGCTCTCATCCATTGAAAGCTCTATCTTTTTTCTTAGTCTGTAGTGACCGTTTTTTTGACAAAGAGGAGTCCCCCTGTGGGAAGAGCCACTGTGACGCCCCGAGTCCGAGTCGAAATATCGGGGTATT
>JAOVVI020002588.1:0-20797 GCA_028571085.2 Nepenthes alata | reverse complement strand
TTCCTGGCTACAATATAAACTACTCTGAAATTTTAATAAAATGGTTCTCAAAATCCCGACAAAATTTGGTGTCAAAATTTGGATACAAAAATTATTGGGTCACCCATCCTTCAATTGTAGCATAAGTCACACTATTTGGTGTCAAATCTTGTCCTTTGATGCAGTCAAATAGTTCCCTTGCACCATCTACAATGCCTAAATTGCACAGCCATTAATCAAGGCATTGTAAGTGACAATTTTAGGCTAAAGATGCATCAATCAAATCAATGTAGCTGACATCATTAGGTGCAATTCCACAATCTAGCATCTCGTTGAAATACGCAGATGCAATTTTCATTTCCCCATCTTTACTGTATGCATGGATGAAAGGACTATAAGTAAATGCATCTAGCTTTAACCCCCTTGCCATCATTTCGGCCATGTATGACACTACTTCTTTTGTCCTTTTGGCATTGCTCTGGTAGTTCAATGTCATCTGCCCCGACAACGTTAGTTCTGCATCACATTGAATGGTAGAAACAATCAGAAAAGAGAGTATACAATTATGTCATGAGTAGAAGATTTATTCGATAATGATGTTGTAGTTTATATTGTAGAAGATCCATGTTCCATGCCATTAGCCTTCAATTGATGCATAGCCAAGCAAGGATATCGTCAACCAACATCCCCATATTTTTCCTCTTCCTTTTTTCTTCTTTTTTTTTAGCTTTTCCTATTTTGTCAGGTGCGTCCTACTCCAGTAAGGGAAAGGCTTCAATTTTGTTGAGCTTATCCATGGTGATCTCATGGGTTTTATTCCTATGATTTCAATCAGTTATTGGAAACCATCAATTTATATATAAAATGAATGATTGTATTACGAAATCAATTTTATAGACATCTGCCCTATATTTAAGTCATGTATTCATTATATAAGATATTTGAAAACCTCTATGTACATGCGCTTGACAACAAATATATGATGTGATGTGGTTCTTGATAGATAGATGCATGTGATTGTAATACATGATATCATTTTATTTCAAATAATTCTGTGTGTTACAATGTTTGCATGCTTTGCTCAATATTTTAATTGAATCTACCATCATAGCCACTTTAGACTTAGTTGACGTTTTATGATTGTGTAATTAAAACAGCTTAATTAGTTGAAATGATTTTCATGATTTATATTTATTCCTTCTGATTGGAAATTGGATAGATTATATAATTGCTTTCTTTTTAGGTTCCAACATAAGATGTGGTGCCATCATTATTTCTTCCCTGAAAGGGATGAATGCATGTTGTCTTACGGCTAGACTATTTGTAGCTTAACCCTTATTTAAAATTTTAAGGCGTGGATTAGTGTTGAGGGGTCTGGGCTGATTAAGATCAGAGTGTGTAGCAGAAACATGAGTACTAAATATTTTTGGAATGGTGTAATTCAAGGATTAGTGAGGGGCTATATATATATTGAATTAAGGAGCCGCCAAATGCACCAACTACACCTAACTGTGAAACGGGTGCACAAAGATACTGTGTTTAACATGGAATACAATCATAAAGTTAAAGTACCAGATATTTCTAGATGCATACCATCAGAAAATCTTCATTAACCAATTGGGTAGACTAATAAAATAGCAATAGTAGCTGCAATAGGAGTTGAATATGCAATTGCAATCCAAGGGCGCATAATTGCAGCTAATTTAAAAGTTTCAACATTACAAACATATCTCTGAAATGACAAGGCAACATCACTATGGTCTATTTATGGCTTTTACTTTGTCTGTTGGGGACTGGAATCACTTAATTATAATTCAACTCAGTATAAATAGAGATTTTAAAAAAAGATACAACCTCCGACACAAGAATAAGGAAGATATATCTATCTAAAGACATATAAAACTGTTGTATCTAAAATACATTTTTGTGAATTTGATACCCTTGTCATTGAAAATATGTTTAAACGTTACACACCACTCTGGGAACTTTCTTCTCGGGCCTTCAACCTGAAAATTGAATAGTTGAAAATCATTCATTCCAACTTGAAAAAAGAATAAGATAGGCAGATTTCAGATAACAAATAATAAAAATTTGTTCATACAATTAAACAAGAAATTCGGCCCAAGATAGGACATCTCTTCCACATTATAAACAAGAGAAGTGTCTAGTCCTCATTAATACCTGAAGTTAATAAAACCAACATAGCCCACAACAATCCACAGACTCATTCTCATTGATTAACCAGAAAATTGCAAATTTTGGTGCACACAACAAGAAGATTGGTCAATTAAGCCATAATTCAGTCAATCAATGGCTCTGCTCCAAGTCCAACTGGCAGAGATTGTTTACAACACTGGCATATCATATTTGTTTTGTTCAATCTTTTTTTGGTCAACAACTTAACATGCTCCCCCCTCCTCCCCAAAAAAGGAGGGGAGAGAGAGAGAAATGAAAGGGGGTAATATGCGTGCATTGTTAGAGAAAGGAAAACTATGCTTCCTTGACATCCCTCCCCAAATCACACAAATAATAACTCACGTTTTCTCCTGGAGATATTGAAACATAATTAGCAGTCTATTTATTGAGATTCCCCATGGTTTCATACATAAGCATGATTTAACTTTCCCTCAATATGAACTAAGCCATAAATATGCAGTAATTCATGGTTGTCAAGCTAAGTCAGAATTGAGATCTTCAATGCAGACTTGTTTAGTTAAGCCAGAGGTCACCGAATTTTGAGATATCCTGAATGTTTGTCCATTTCGAAAAATAAGCAGATGATTCTTAATGCACAAGTATACAGAGAATAACAGAACTTGATGTGGCCTTATAAAACATATGGGGAAAAAAAGTATAAACGGTGAAGCATCAAACATAAACTGAAACCGTTAGATCCTAGTATCCATGTCCTTCATGGCTTAGTCTGCAATTAACTAGCAAATTCTCCTCCATTAAAACAAAAAACTTGTTGCATTTGTTTTTGGCCAAGTTCAAAATAGAAGGGGGGGGGGGAGGGAAGCTACTACCATAGATGATATATTCTTGTAGTTGTTATTACATAGGGTTATGTTTGTAACAAATCATTGGTGTGAACAACAAACTGATGATTCGAGTAAATATTAACCAGCTTGTCACTCAACGAAAAGGCGCACAATTACTCTTCTTGAAATTTAGAATAATGTTCCTAAATATATCTGATTTTCCAAACAAAGCCTCAAATCAGTTGCCCAATATGTGCAATCAAAAGGCGTCAATGACTCGGCATATATCTGAACCAACAACAGGAGCAAACCCATTTCTGCTAACACCAATGTCAATTTAAAGCAAAAGATTATAGGAACTGAAAGGTTAAAGTAGTCCATAACATATAAGTCGATACAAAGTAAACAAGGACTTACTTAAATTGCCATGGCTGAAGAGATGGTCATGGCAAAAACTGATCAGTCAGGAGGAGTATTTGACAGAGAACGACGTTGAAGTGTGTCTATAGGGTACAAGAGTGGAAGAAGATGGAATTATAGGGCATTGAGTTTCAGGAAGGCAAACAGCAATAAATACACAAAATTTATCATTTTTTTTCAAAATGACAAATACATAAAATAATTGCACGCTCTGTAGTAGTCATGGTCGTTTGACTCCATTTCTAAATTAATATACTTCAAATTTGGAAGTAAAAAACGAAACCAAATCTGCCAACCTCGTAACAACCTGCTCTCTCCACTGTCTTCTACTCTTAAAAATAAACACCCCATTTCTCTCTCTCTAATGCATTTTCTTCTTCCTTCAATGACCATTCATCATTTCCACAACCGAATACAGACCCAGCAGTTTCTTCACCTGCAAGCCATCAACAGTACCTCTAAAATGACCAATACATAAAATAATCACAGTATGTCTAAAATGGTGATGTTGTTCCGAAGGGAAAAGTTGCTCTCCCTGATTCAAGCAGCTCGATTGCAAATGTAATTGAAAAAAAAGAGATATATGGACTTTGAAAATAGTAGGGTTCAACTTTGAAAAAGAGAGGTACATGTTTGACTTCGAGGAGCTGCAAGAGGGGAGCGACCAAAGTAGGGAAGGAGAATGGAAATAGTAGCATTTCCAGCGATATTTTGGTGGATGGTTTACCATTGATGTATTAGAAACAAATCCAATGGTGGTTTTTTGCCTTTGAAATTAAAAAAAAGAAATGAAACACTGTGCGTGTGCGAACGGGCCGCACACGCACAATATTTGTATACAAAACAAAAAAAAGATTGTGTTGTGGCGATTGGATTCAATCCAACGGCCACACAAATGCAGCACAGGTGCTGTGCTGTGTCAGTGTGGCATAGCTCCCCTGCAGTCCTCTCTTGGCGGCTGCTGCTTATAGACTGACGAATTGGGTTTTAATTTTGATTTGGGAGAGGCGATTCACAGCCGTCGGATTTAAAGCAAATCCAACGATTGTGATTTTGCCTTTGAAACTAGAAAAAATGAAATATTATGCGCGTGCGAACGGGCCTCACGTGCATAATATTTATATGAAAAATAAAAAAAAAAGATTGTGTTGCGTCCATTGGATTCAATCCAATGGCCACAAAACTGTGGTACAGGCACTGTTGTGCCTGCGTTAGTGCGGCACAGCGCCCTTGAGCCCAATGATTTTCTAACATGACTATGAGTAATTCTACCAATCTTTTTAGGAGGATCAGCCCTAGACATGATCAAGTCAAAATCTCAAGTCTACAAGGCCGGAAAACTTATGATCTACCATTAAGCGATATCATCATAGCAAGAACTTTCACCAATAATTCTAATTCTAGGTCCAACTTCTAATTATTCCATGTTCACCATGCCCACGGCCCAAAACCAACTAATATACCAATTAATTTAATTTTCTAATTGAAATACTAATAAATTATTCATGCAACTATCATAGAAAATATACATATAATTATAACACGTCAACTAGCTAAACCGTAAATATCTGGGATGTTTCACATCCCTTGTGTAGTCTACTTAACTAGCTCACTGACCTCTATGACATGGCAAACTACTCATCTCTATTTTTCCCTCCCCCTTTTCTCTACTTTGTTATAAAACCCTCTTTTTCTTCAATCCTTCTCTATCTCTCATAGCATTCCATGCTAGCCACCAGCTGCAATTTGTGGGCTGTCAGTAATGCAGCAGTATGTATTAGGAGAGTAGTGCTTAAGACACAAAAGTCCCTGCCATTTGTGCAAGGATTGCTCTGAAAAACAATGCTAGCTTCTGAATGAGCTTAAGAGGTTCAAATCAGGTCTATGACTATGGCGTGTGACTGTGTTGGTTGTAAAATTGAGATGGTTGAGTGAAGAGGATAAGGATAATGGAGAAGAGCAGATAAAAAATCTGGACTAAATGATATGGAGGAGGAGATGTCTGAGTTCTTTTTTTTATCGTGGCATGGCCAAGAACATTACAGGTGACAAAATGGATTTTCAAGAATGCTTACAATGAGGAGGAAATGGATGTGACGGACAAAATTGTGAAGTTCCACCATCAAATTTGTTTTGGTACAACTGCTGCAGTGGCTGCCACCGGAAATCTGTAGTGGTTAAGAGTGAGGTGGTGATGGTTCTGATTCTACAAGTTTTAACAGATCATGGGAATTGGTGTCAAGGTTGCCGAGGTCTTGACGGTGGGAAGGGAAACAAAACAAGTCTATGGTGTAGTTTTTGATGCCGAAGAAGGGCCATCAAGAAGGGATGATGTGGATTTGAAGTTTCAGAATAGAGCAATGCTAGTGGGATTGATGGTTGTAAAAAAGGTTTAGAATGTCAAGAACATCTCATTGTATTGAATTTAATCAATTAATTGGTTTTTTGAGGGTTGTAAAAAGATCACAAAAACCTAATAAGTAAAACATCCGAAATGACTTTTTATCTATGAACTGACCTAAATATGATTTTGAATATATCTGTATATAGTTAAGAGAGAATCAGGAAATAATTAAAACAAATCTAGAAGCATAATAATATTGAACATTTTAATCTCACGATGAATTATAGACACCAGGTTGAGTTTAGAATTTGATTCACGATTCTAGCAAGCAAAGTTATGGCAATGATAATATTTTAAACAAATCTAGAAACATAATATTTTTAACATCCTCCCTCAATCCGAAGATGGGTTGTTGGCACCTGCTTGAGTTAAAAATTAATTCAATATTCCAGCAAGCAAAGTTATGGCGATGTAAAGGTCTGTTTTCAGCAATCCTTTGTTAAAGGAATACCATAACTGTCTGTGACTAAAAACAAAAAGCTCAACAGTGCATGAAACAAGATTAGAGCAAACATAAGAAACACCCATAAGCATATGCAAATAGAAATCTGAACCCAACATTATAATAGAAATCTGAACCCAACATTATCAAACAAGCATGAATCCTGGTGTGTTCTGTTTCTTGTCACTGATATCAGAATCCAAGAACATCAAATACGCACAAACCCTAGTTTATGCAACCTTTTGCAAGAAAAAGGGGTGTGTGCAGTACCCTGCACTAGGGCCAAAAATAAAAAAAAAAGCAACTTACTGTTCATGATAACCTTACAGGCACTGTTTATTCATTGTTTTGGGTACTATTCACATGCTCTTTGTACTCCAGAAGAAGTCCTTCAGAATGTACGAGATCCTCACATGAACTTGGGGGTAAGAAAGCTCCTTGTAGAAATTAAAAATAGAGCACACAGAACAAAGAAAAAAATTTGGGTGAGATCTGAGGGCAATGGGTAGTATTAATGGCGTGTTGCCCGTTAACAATGGAAAAGCTTTATATATGATGGATTAAATAGAAGTCATCTCTGATAACACGTCAAGAATAAAACACATTCTATTGAATTACATAATAAGTCATAGCCAAGTAGTGGATATGAATTTATTGCCTACAAGACCTATACAAGGAAATAATCTCGAAGGATATTCTACCTATAAACTAATGCAGATGAATTCTGAATATTGGATAGAATACAAACAAATCTATAAACGTAATATTCTCAAACATGAACAAAGCACCGATTTCTGGACTTGATTTCTATGTTTTGAACCTTCTTCAGAGCACACAAGCCCATCAACAGTGTAATTCATGAACTGTTGCAGCCACCAACTTTCTGTGCCCTTCCATGCCATCAGAAACTTCATCGACAACCTTACCCTCCATTTGCCAACCTTCATCCCTATCACCTGGATCTGTTTAGAACTTTCAGAATCAGAACCACTATGCCACCGCCATCTACCATCACTGATTCCGGGTGGAGGCGGAGGCTGTGCCTGTTCAAAATGGAACCAAATACAATGGAGGATCCTCACAATGTGTCCAGTTTTGCACCCCTTTTTATTTCTCCTTTGCCTTTTGTAAACATTGTCAACGATCCATTTCAAGCTACACTCTTGGGCACACCCCTAGCTCGAGGATACAGAAGAACTCGACACATTCTCTCTTCCATATCCTTGAGTCCAGATTTTTTGGCCTTACTCTAGTCATGTTTTGCAATCCCATACCCACTTTTCCATTCTCTCTATTACCAGCCCCCACAACTCCCTCACTTATGATCAAAATCTGGTGGTCGCACTTCTTTGCATAGGAGTGATCAACCCTGATTTGGATCTTTTAATGCTCACCCAGAAGCTTAGCTTTGAATCCCAGAGCAATCTTTGTGAGGAGCAAAAGCTAGTGATCAGAACTTCTAATATCAATTCAATTGATGAAAATTATATTGGCACTGTGAAAGCTGTAATGCCACATTTTTCTCCCTTTTTATCAGTCAATGATGAATGGAAAGGAGGTTCTAATGCACCTTGCTAACTTGATTGTGACTTGGAAAAAAATTCATTGGACATTGGCGTTGGGCTTGAATACCAATTTTGTACATCATTGAACATGAAAAGCTGCATCTCTGGTAACAACTTACAAATCTAAACCTGCATTTTTCAAAATTAAAAGAACCACATATTTCTATTCTTCTGAATAAGCTTCAAACAGTTCTGCATGTAGATGACTTAATGATTCCCTCAGAAGGGATGCAACACCAGATATGTATATCTGGTATTATTCTATATTCGCCTCCACATGAAATGTTCGATACTTACTCCGCATAATCCTGCTCACCCCTAATTCCCTATGGAAAGAAAAGAAGAAAACAAAGACAGATGTGCAAAATTAATAAAAAGAGTCACAGGACTTATAAGTTTCTCAAGTTTCACACCGTCTCTCCTAAAGAAAAAAGCCAATCCTCCAACATGAAATACAACACTTTCCCCTGTCAAAATACCCGCCCTCAAATTCTAAGTAGATAAATAAATTGAAAGGGTTACGATAGGATACCAAAAGTAAGAAGATTTCCATTAGAGTAGCTGAGCTAGTAGAGGGAGGAAAGAAAGGAATATAAATTTAAAGGGTTACAGGAAGATGGCAGAAGTAAGAAGATTGGCTTTAGATGAAACACTAGGGGGAGGAATTTAAAAAAGGATTCTGGGCAGCTGCTGTTTCTTATTTTTCCCTTTTCATTTTTTTTTATTTTGTTTTCCTTTTTAGATGGATTAGTCTTTCTTTTATGGATGAAAGAGCTTTGCCACTTCTTTTCCTCTTTGTAGAGACCTTTTACTGTGTCTAAAGCACACCATGGATAGTGCACTTCCCTGTGAAAGTCCTAGGATTGGGATGCCATCAAGTTCTGGCATCTTGGACGGATCATTTAAACATAACCGATCCTGTTGATACAAATGGTTGTGAAAATGTAATTATGATTCTTGATTGTGTTCATTGGAATTTCATTTTGGATGTTTTAGCCCCTTTAAAAACCTCTAGGAGTATTTTCCCATCAGAATATTGAATTATTTTCAAGGTCTACCCTGCTGTTCCCATCATATTGGAATAAAAATAAAGAAAACCTCATTGTATCTTCACTATGGGGTGCAAAGATAAACATTTCCCTTGTATTCATCCATCAATTTTATGGTAAATTAGGGGGTTAGAAATAATTTAGTTTTCAAGGGATGAGTTTTACATTTTGCAATTTTGTTGGGTTTGATAATATTTATTACATTTTATTTAATATTTTCATTCTTGGATTAATTTGAATTCCTACATCTGAGTTGAATATGGCAGAATTTTGCAGGCTTGTATTTAGATATTAATCAGTTTTTTGCGTTCAGCTTGTGAGGTGTCTATTGCATTCTTTGGTGCATTCTTGGCATGGTATTGATAACATGATTGCTCTTTAGTCTCTCCTCCCCCCAAAAAGGGGACAATACCTCACCATGTTACAATCATTGATGTTATTATCTCTCAGCCACAGAAATTCAGAATTGCCATTAGACAATATCTGTTCATTGATTAATTTTCAGTGGAGACTGGAGAGCGATATGAGTCCTGCAACATTATCATCCATGAACTCATCATATAAAGTCTCACACACATTATTATGCATGCCAAGATCATCCACATTACATATCAGCTGCTAATTATCAAAATTTGACTTGTTTAGAATAATTTTTTGATAATTTTTCTCACATCCTTAATTTTTTTATAAATTATAATTAATTTAGACAAAATTTTGGGGTCACAAAAAAATTAGATATCTTATTATAAAAGTTAAAACAATCTAGCATACACTCCTGAAAATCCTATAAATGTATAATATCTTCTATAGGGGGAATATGGTGTTCAAGTTCTTCACCATCCCTAGGGGTGTCATAGTGCATCAATGCGCTACACATCGCCTAAATATGAGGTATGAGAACCTATCAATGAGGTGAGCACTGGCTTGACTGTGAGCCAGATGGTGCGAAAGCCTCAAAGTTGTTATGGTTGACGTGGGATTTGTTACGAGGGTTTGACTTGCTTATTTGAGATGCGACTAGTGGATCTTTGAGTTGAGATAGGTTGGCCATGAGTTGGAGAAGTCTTGGTGCCACACAATCGATTTCCTCTGTATTAAAATGGGACAATGACACAAATGAGGAACATCAACTGGTTCATTTAAATTAGTATTTCATTCTTTGATAAGGAAATTGCTATATATAAGATGCCATGGGATTCAGACCAAGTGCAAGAGGGAAAAAGATGTAGGCATCTCAAAACTGCAGTGCAACCGCAGAAGACAGGCCTGAAATCATACTCACTGTATAGAAGTTAACCCACAAATGCCTTTATGAAATGCTGCACCACAAGGAGTTGTCCAAAAAGGAATAACTTTGTTCTCTTCCTCTCTAAACTTCAAGCTTCTAGAATTTAGTCTAAATTTTTGGCTTCAAAGTGTTCTTTAGCTCCTAAATTTTCAGCATTTAATGTTTTAACTCTCACCTGTTGACGTTTCATTTTTTCTATTGGAGTTAAAAAGTTTTCTCCTAATTCTTTCAACACCTAAAATTTCACCACTTCTTACAATTTATGAACTGGTTAATTTTTTGGCACAAGAATTTCAGCACAATGGTGGCTCTTAAATTTTAAGACTCAGTACACCTTTTAAAAATTTTCAATGAGTCTTAGCTTTTCAGTGGCTAAATTTTAAGACTTAGAGAACAAACTCTCAATCTGTTACCAAAATGGTGAATCGATCTTCAGCTTCAATTTGCATACTACAAAATCTCTACATTCTTTAATTCAAAGATTTCTAATTCAAGTGAATCTTATGGGCTTGCTTGGTTTCATTTAGCCATGGGAAGCGCACAGATTCACTAACGTATTCAAGGAATTAAGCATGTAACAACAAATGCACAAACATGAAACAAAATATCCTCCTAAGTCATGGGGGATTTAAGAGGATATGTAGTTTTGTTGCTTCACACTCTAAATCCCTTATCAGGTTGTAAGACTGGTATCAACAAACACACAGATGGATATATTCTATTTGCTCTTCAAAACCAAAATGAGGGGTGAGGGGAAGTCTTGTCGCATTGTATGCTTTTGGGAGTGTAGTCTTAGCCATGTATTGTAGTGAGGTGATTTCTATAGTTTCAATCCATAGCCATAAGGTCTCTATGGAGTAAGCAATCTTACTGTTATGCCAAGGTATATTCTCAATTGCTCAAAACACCAAAATGAAAAAAAAGAGCAGATTTCACAAAGGCAAAGCTGAAACAATCATTTTTACTGGAAATTCTGATTTGACCAATAAATCCACTAAACCCATGATATAGTTGAATTAAAAGTTCATTACTCGATCGTTAGTGTGACTTTCAATTTAATATTCAAGACCCAAAAATGACTCGAAACAATTGAAATATAGATATTGTCATAGAAAAGGGCAGCACAGTTTACAAGGCTCCTACTTTGTGGAGTTTGACATTTACAGATTTACCCACGAGGACATGACCCTTTTACGAGTCAAAACTAAAGTTTTGCAATAGATTCTGACAGTTTATAATGTTCTGCACTGGTTACTTGTGCAAGGACTTTTTATTTGAGATCAAGAATGCTGAAATATACCATTAACATGTTAACCATTTGATGCCATGTAGAGGCTAGAACTTTTCAGACGTTAGAAAGGAAATTTCATTCATTCATGCGATTTGTGCTTTTCTCTTTTCTTGAAGTAACTGTGTTTTTATGTTTTTTCAATTGGGTGATATTTTCATAGTATCTCCCTTCCATTTATTAGATAATGCCTATTCTAATTGCAAAGATGTGTTTTTCTCATGTTTTTGATTATGTTATGATTCACCGATATTTCACTTGTTGATATTATAAAATTTTCTGCAGATTTGCTTTATGATGGTATTAGGGCATTTATGAGGGGATCTCCAAATATGAATTCTCTTGTGGGATTTGGATCCATTGCTGCCTTCATCATAAGTGCTGTAATCCCTTTTCTGAAATAAAACTTGTATTAGAAATTTAGAACTAATATTTCATTTCATTTAATTTCATGTTTGAAGCAAAATGTACATTGCATTAATAATAATGTGTTGCATGTAGGCTTCACTTATGAGCCCTGAACTTGACTGGGATGCATCATTCTTTGATGAACCGGTGAATTGCTGCTCTCACTCTTTTAAAATTTCTTGTTGCATGTTTATTTTCTGTTTTTGTCCCCTCATTTTCTCTTTTTTATTGAAGTTACTTTATTGTAGTATTTTCTTTGAGATGACAATGGATGCGAACTTCATGATACCTCTATTGCCCATCTTTTGGGGGTGGGGGACTTTGAAACCTGATGACAATTTATATGGAGGAAGATGGAGTTGCTGGTTCATTCATTTTAGAAAAAAACATAATTGAAGTCCAATGTAAACCAATTACTTTTAACTGTTGAGATTTATGTAAGTCAGTTAAAACAATCCTGCTGCTGTTGAACATATGTTTTCTCAACATGTTCAATGGGTTGAAAATTGTGAATTAGATCAACCTATTTTAAACTTGTAGGTGCTTTTCTTTGGTCCTTGGGTTTAGGTTACTTTCATGATATTATTCTTCAAAAGTTGCTTTTTCTGGTGTTGACCAGGATGGGCGCTCAAGTTTTATTTAAGCATTTCAGAAACTTGGAGATATTTTGTGATAATCACAAATAAGCAGAGACAGAGCCACATTTTGTGAACCACGATCAAATCTGGAAACTTGGATTTATACATCTCTGTTAGTCTCAGCTCTAGTGATTATTTTTTGAACTATCTTTTACAGGTACTGACCAGAAGTTCTACTAAAATGATTAAATGATTTTATGTTATATCCATAACTTTTTTCGAAAAGTAAAATACGAGTAATTTCATTACTGGGTGCTGAGGTAGCAGCAAAAGTATTAAAAAAATTAAAGGTAACTGCCGGAGAATAAACCTTCAATGCTGTCAGTTGTTGAACATGCATGGGGAAAAAGGAAATATTAGTCCAAGCACGGTGCAAACTGGACAATCCCAACTAAAATTTCTAAAATATACCTCCCCCTCTAACAATAACCAGAATCCAGATCACAGCAAGAGGGATTCTACAAATGCATTGATTTTAAAAATTCTGTGGCAGAACCATAGGGTAGAATTTCCAAACTAAGCAGATTCCCAAACTGACCTTGAAATTTTGCCATGTAGGCCAGCAATCCTTTCAATTTGCTAGGATAAATCCTCCTCTGCAGATTCTCTTTGGTAAGATTGCACCCCTTTCATGAAGAAAGAAAGACCCTCATGGGTTCCTCAACCTCTCAGATATTCTTCCACTGGAAGGCATTGATGCCATTACTTCTTAAGACCAGCAGAAAAGGAGGCAACAAACAGTCTTTTATTTCAGAATTCCATCTGCTAGAGTTTAATCTAGTTCAACTTGAACATGTTAAGAAGAATTGTCATTAGTGAGGATATTAGGTTTTAGGCTGTGAAAGTAATTGTTGCATCTAGGGGTTTTGTTATAAATGCATGTTTAGTGCTTAATAGGGCTCTAAGTCATTTCTCCCAACTCTCTTTCTCTGCACTCTCTCTTATCTCTTTAAGCATTGCATTAAACCTAGAGTTGTGAATAAAACCCTAGAGCGAGCCACGTGAATAAGGCTGCTATTGTGAACAGTGATGTGGTTGTGAATGGGACATGTTTCTGAAAAATATTAGATCTACAGTAAACTATAAAGTTGATTATTTAACAGTACCATGGAGGTTGCCTATGGAGTAGAGTTGGGCACCATTGCTGGAAGTGCATCGGCCACCCTAAGCAGCATTTGACTGGTGGCTGAAGCCCATGCACCTCCTGGGCAATGGATTTTACCCTGCAGCTCTATGTTGCCTCTCTGATCTGCCATTCCAAGTTGTTCAGATGTGTTTCCACCCCTATTTTTTGTGAAGTTATTACTAAGAGAGTGTTTGTTCCACAATGAAAGTAGAATGTTGCTTTGGTTCAACTATACAGTGTGCTGTCCCAATTAAATGGGATGACAATCTCTTATTGCAAATCTGTAAAATCAGAATCTTGATCAAATTGGCATAATTGTATTGTGCGTTTTATGAGCAAATTTCTAACTGGAAAGGTGTAACAATTGGACGTTTCCAACCCAAAATGGGTTCTATCGGGTCATCAAGCAATATGTGGAGTAACTCAATATTTTGATTGGAGACTATACACTGAATGTTATTATTTGGTAATAGTGTTTGGGCATTATTTGTGGATTACAACTTCTGTGGACGGTTCTGGGGCTACTATTGATACATCAACTATTAAAATGATGTCAATTATTGGTCCCATTTTTTGGGTACTACGATTATTGTAGTGACTAAACCCAACGACTGTGATTATTCTCATTGCTATAATTGTTGTTGAGGTGTGGTTTCTCGGTTAGGGTTTGGAAGATCATATCTCTAAAGAACCTTTGACGGGTTCTCTCCCACCGAAAATAAACTAGGAAAAGCGTGTTGATGCTAAAATTTGAGCTTGCAATGACATCATTAGTTATGAATTGTAAGATCTTTTTCGTATCAGTTGGTCTTGTAAATCAGTGTGGTCTAGTGCCAAGGATATGTATACCAGTGATTACTTTCTATATGATTTGATTAACAATTTGAAATGGTTTCAACATGATGATGCGTTGTTCTCTGGCTTGTGAAGGATGACCAGAAACTAAGAAGGCGGAGGGGGAGAAGAAATACCGAAGGAAGGACTGTTGAGCATCTGAAAAAACAAAGTGGTTGGGCCTCAAAATATTGGCTGATATTTCCAATTTAGGCTAATAAATCACCATATATTGTTGGTTTGGAGAAATATCGCTGTTTTTTCACGGTATCCAGGCCCCCGATAATGACACTATCAACCCATACTTTGCATATTTGATATTTTGTTCCATGGATACTAACTATTATCTAAAGCACCCATGCCTAATTTTCCTCCCCCAGAAACTGCCTCCTCCCATGACCATAAAAGAACTGTAGTGCTCTTCTCTCCCTCAACCTTGATTCTTAAACTCTTAACTCTCTCTGTCATGTATCTGGTTCTTTTATTTGCTCCCAAATTCCTACTCTATTGTATTCAAAAAGACACTTCTAAGTCGTGTTTCTCATCTTTTAAGTCTGTCAGCAGAATTGGGAAACATTTGAGGTAGGAGAGGACTTCTAGGTGAATGAATGGTCGTTTGATTGGAAGTGTTGAAGCTCCGACTGCATTGAGAATGAGCAGAGAAGGCTTAATTTTTTGGCAATTGTTTGGAAGATGTGCGATGTCATAGAAAGTTTCCCAAGGAGATTTTAAAGCAACTACTACTTTTTCTCAGCAAAGCTCCTTTCAAGAATAGGGACGATTTGGGGATTACCTTATAGCAGGTAGGGAATGGCGTTTTGGATATTTGCTAGAGCTTTTATAGCAGGGGTCTCTCATTGTTATAATTTGGTGTGATAATTTTATTACAGAAGGTGGGTTAGGGTGTAGTAGATCTTTCATGGAGGTGTTAGAACTGAAGATTGGCTGAAATCTAAAATTTGGATCTTGATTAAAATACAGGATAGAGTGTGCTGGATTCTTAGTTATTGGGAAATTGGTGAATATGCAGTATTGATTTCGGAATTACATGGAATGTATATCCTATTTCTCTTCACTTTTGGTAAATGACATGAAAAAAATTCTAGTAGAAAGGGGGTGGTGACATTGATGACTTATGGTTGCTTTAGTCAGGGAATTATCAGGGAGATTGGAAAACACAGGATGTTTGGTGGTTCTTATGACGTGTTATGACTTGGGATATAACGTAGCCTCAATCTCCAAGGTAATAACGTTGCATAAACAAATCATAGTTTACCTACTATAGTACCAGAATGAATATAATCTCCATTGGACAGACATATTATTTTTGTCCATCTACTGACATTATCAAGTTAGGATGGTCAAAAGTAGCAATTCTTAATGTACATAAACATATCTATTATGGACATCAATAGATCCATAACGTATTACATATACAAATCTATACAAAAGTGAAATACATTCCTTCTTTAAATACAATAAGAAGTCTCCGAAAATTTCATCATAACGTCTCTTCTAAACATGGATAATAATATTGGTGTTGGTATTAGTCGCGGCTATATTGGTGTTGGCCATGTTGGACATTATGCTTCGGTATTATTGGATATATCAGAAGTAAAAATTTTTCTACGAATCGTAACTTAATATGAAAATATCAGCTGATGTATTAACCAAGTAGTGTATATTAGAAGATATTTAGAATATTAGCTGATAATGTCATCAATTGATGATATATTGCGATTTTATATTGGTGTTGCTATGGGGGTCTAATATTACTATATATTTGTTGACATATAAGATATTAGCTGATCATTCATTCCATACTTCTAAACATCCATCAACTAGGTTCCAAACCTATTAGTTTGAAGTAAGGAAGAATATAAGAATGAGTTTAATACTCAACAAGTACAACTCTAATTATATATCAAATACATCAAGGCATCAAGGTTTGAAATGAAAACTGTCGAGGAGAAACAAATACAGTTTAAAGGCTATAGAATATTCTTTTGAAATTTTAAATCTTTGGCCAATGCAATATACCCCATGGGCGGGGTCACTAGGCCGAAATGTCTATGTATTATAACCCTATGAATGACACTGTGCTCCACGTATTTTATCCTGTGGGTGGGCCCCATAGGCCTTCAAAAGTAGTTGAACATGTCTCAAATCTACATTCGGAATCAGTCAATTCCTATGTTTTGATACGAGACATGACAATATGTGATATGAGATGCAAAATTGGTGAAAGCACATATACCAAACTCCAGGGAATCATCTGAGACTAAGGCTAGGGAAAGCATGACAATATGTGACCAAAAGTGACTTTAGGTTCGACATAGAATTGAAATATTCTTTATAAGATTCCACAATTCACAAGAAACATGAGTTCTTAGGATAATTAACTAGATTAATATAGAAAAAAAGAATGAAATCATAGCATGTACTTGTGTCAAATTGTGGTTGTTTCATTTACTGACTCTCAACATTGTAGAAAAACCTTTCTGTTGTCTTTCACCAAACAAACTCTTGCTTCCCTTCTATCTTTGAATCAAAAACTGAAGTGAAGAATGGTTGAGAAAGCACCTCAATAAGCACATACATCCCAAGCACTTTCTTAAGCCTTCTCATGCTTGTGATGTGTCAAACTTAGCTGATAATTCATCCTCAATTATGTCCCACTTTTAATCCAGCTAACCACCTCATTGGTTACCACAAATGATGTGGCAAAATTAGAGCAATAGAATAATGAAAAAGAAAGACTACAAGTTGCTGGAGCCAGAAATCTCATGAAACTCATGCGATCCTTTCTGACACCATGTGGCTCGAGCACCACTCGTGCAACTGTGGAGTGAGGCTCTATGGAAATGTTTTCATGCTTGAGCGAAAGATGATTAACCTTGTGCAAAATCAAATTCTTTAGCCAACATCAAACAAAATTTGAACGGAACACAAACCATGCATATCACCAAAATCCTAGTGATGTAAATGATAAAATATGTACCTTAACCATATGAAAACCAAATCCTGAAATTAGTTTATAATACTTGAGTTTGGATTTGTTTAAGTTTGATTAATGACTATGGTGGCAGATTCACAGGTACTGATCATAATACTCAGCAGTGAAATCATCTGGATGGATTGTGGTTTATGGTGCAGTCATGTGTAAGAGTAGCGGACAGTTCTTGATGTTACCTCTGATGTTTGGAATGATGAAGTAGTGATATGACAAGATGCAGTGCTTGACTTTGAAAAACGCACTACTGTTGGTTCCTGTGTGAGAAGTTGGTTCCTTTGTGAGAAGCTATGGATAGTGGTAATGCGTAGAGGAATCTGTTGAGGCTTTGAGAGCATTGCAATGGCGGCCATTTGTCATAGGGTATTCTGTCAGGAGTCAAGACAGATCTGGCAGTTGGAGAAGAACACATGTGAAGATACTGATCAGCTGTGAGATTTTGAACTTCAAAACGAGGAAAGTTGTGGCCAAGTAATAAAAGGAAATGGTTGCCAAACTGGCGGATCAAGGTGCCTCTAGTTGCCTGGTTATTAGGCCCTATAACATAAATAAGAATGGGTTTAGTAAAGCTGCATGGTAGGTTTTATATTGTCAAGAAAGAAGTGCGAGTGTGATTGATAGTGTGGTGGTTACCATCATATCAAGCAATAAATTCTAATTATAGTCTACCTAAAATCCTTGAAAAATATCCTTGGGCTTGGGGAAATTAGAGGATGGCTCCATGCTGCAACGGTTGTGACTCTTCATTCAAGCAATGCCTTGAAGATCGATCAATGTGTTGGTTTACCGATTTTGCTGGTTCACAATGATTAGAATGGCTCATTATCCGAGCCAGTTGGAAACTAAGATCGAGAAAGGTTGAGATGCGAGTGTAACAATTTGTTTATCTTCGAGGAGGGCAATTACTTTTTTGACAGATGATTTCATGTTGGTTTTGAAAACATGAAGATTTAATTGATGTTATTTGAGTGAGGCCAATGCTTAAAAGTAGTTAAGAAGTCCTCTAATTCTTGCCAGATCTGAGTTTGCCTGTTGCTTTGTTCCTTAAGTTGTCTTGCAGCGTGGAATTTCTCTTCCCATGCATGACAAGCTACTTGGCTTTAAGCAGTTCCTCATCAGGCACAGTGGTATTTAACCAAGTTTAATGGCACGATGTAACCCAGTAAAGTGGTGTAAGTTGGGTTCTTAGATCTTATTTGATACTGTTGCAAAGTTCAATAAGCTGCGAAAATTGAGATGTAATATTTCCATGAAGTATCAGTGTTGAAAGTTTTGAGAAGCACGTGTAATGTTTTGTCTTGTGTTAGATTAATTATATTTTTTTCTGCAAATTTTCAGATTTAAATGATTCTTGATTCATTGAAAAGTGGAAAAGTGCTGATAAGAGAGTTATAGACACAATAAGTGCTGATAAGTGAATGATGTGGATTTGATTAACAACCATTCAGTATCATTGTTGGAAAATGGGATCTTTTAGGATTGACTTCTCTAATGCTGGGCTTGCTTAGTGAAGTGTTTGTGGCAACATGATCAGTTTCTGCTAGAAGAACAGTTTTGTTCGTTTGTGCCTTAGTGCATTGGAAAATAGCATTGTGGTATTTAAATTGCTAATTTTGATTTCAGACAGTCACTGTATACCTGGAGCATGATGTTTACAGAAGTTGACCAAGTCTCCTTCCTGGGATTTATAGACGGTTCTGTGCCAACCAAAATCTTGCCTATTTATTCCGATCCTGGGGATTTAATCAACAGAATGCTGGAACTTGTTCTTATCAGATATTCTTGAGTTCTCTGTTTTAAACACAACCCATGTTCATTTGAAACAAAAATCATCTTTCACCCAATAAATATTCATAATGCTGATGCTAAGCACCACATGATTGTCACTTCACAAGGAAGAGGCAAGCAGTGTACTAACTTTTTACCAACTCGCTGCAACAGTTACTTTGATTTAGTTGAGATAAATCAAATTTAAGTCAATTAACTTTGCTGCCTTTTCTATCTAAATCTGTGATTTCTTTTTTGTTAGGATCACCATTGAGCATTCGAATCTGGCTACTAAATCCAATATACCTATTCCTTCTGTATGTCTATGGAGAAGGTCCCAAGCTGTCAGAGTGATCAATGCTTGAAAATATCCAGAAATCACTTGTCCAACCAAGATTTGAAGTTGCTAACATTTGCCCTTTTCTAACATATTTTTACCATAAATCGAAATATTAGACTTATTTCAAAGTTTGTGAAGTTTGATGGACACAAATAGAAAACTGGAGATGCTTTGGGATAAAGAAATCTGTACAGCAATCTTTTTTTAGTTTAGTTGTGTCAAACCTCTTTTTCTCATGTGTATCAATGTTATGTATCTGCCAATCCACTCTGAGGTAGCTTAGACTTCCTAATCCTAAGAAATACGATAGTTCTCTACCCATTTTCTGACAATAGCTTAATCTCCTCCCATTTTCCATCTATAACTTACGCTCCCTCCTTTCCAAAAGAAGGTCTTAGTAGCAGCCAAATGGCACAAACTTTAGTAATAGGCATCGGTCATGCATTTCCAGTTTGACCACAAAACATGCAATTGGAAAGATCAATAATGGGGATCTATTACTACTTATCTCTTTGAAATTCCATTGCTTCAATTCCATAAAGATCTGTTTGAATTGTGGAATTGAAATTAAAGTTAAAAATATAAGTCTAATTCTAAATCTCTTGGAATTGAGGTTAGGTAGAATTCAAATTCTGTTTTTTGGATTGTATAGGTAATTGCAATGCAAAGAAAAAAAATTGAGGTTTGATTATTATTTTTTAATCCAATATATAAAAATAAAAGAAATAGGTTTCTCTATATGAATTATTATTTTTTTATTGTATGAAATTTAATAAAAAAAGTTTATAAAATTTCATTTTTGGATGTAGAAAGCATTTTATAGATACATTTATTTTAGGAAATACTTTTTATTAAAATATTGACTTTTATATTTTTAAATAATACTTTTATATGATTTTTTTTTTAAAATAAACTAAAAATATTGGCCTACCCCTATTTGACTCAAACATCAAAAAAATTTTTATCCAGTGGATCTCTTGTTGTGTAATTTTATCATATTCAATTAACCGATAATTTTTGGTTTTAAAATTATAATTGTTTACTCTTAAAAATTATAAATAACTATTTCACAGTAAATTTAAATTTTGAGGAATTTGAGTATGGAATTAGAATTTCAATTTTGTTTGATACTAGACAATAGAATTGAAATTAGGCTTGGAATTCAAATTCTAATTCTGAATTCCAAGTGAAACCAAACAGCACCTAAGAGTTTTAAAGAAACTGGACGATCAATTTGGTATAGTCTCAAAAGCAA
>JAOVVI020002587.1:0-20799 GCA_028571085.2 Nepenthes alata | reverse complement strand
ACAATGGAGGCAGGAACTCCATGAAGCCTCACAATCTCATTTACATATAAATGAGCAAACCTATCACACGAATAGGTCATCCTGGTCGAAAATAATAATATCCGATGAGGATTGAACGAAAATTAAAGAGAGAGAATAAAAAGGGTATAGGTGCACTTGTCTTGACCCAATCTATCACTTCTCTTACTAACTCAAAGTCAAAACTGAACTCAGGGACCTCGGTTTCCTCTTTCTCTCTCTACCCCTTAAGCCCTCTCTCTCCCTCTCCTCTTCTTCTTCTCCGAAAACCCTCCCCCGATTCTGATTTCTTCTCCTTATTCTTTCTTCTTCTCTTTTTTTTGTTTTATTATTATTATTATTATTATTATTATTATTATTATTATATATTTTGTTTCTTTTATTCCAAAACCCAAATCAATAGCCAGATAATAGTACGGGTGTATTTCGAGTGCCAGTCTAACAAATTCAAATATTCTTCAAATTTTTATAATATTTAATTAATTTTTATCACACCCAAATTATCCAAAATAATAGTAATCCCAATTAAATCAAAAACAAAATTGAGATATTACATTCTCACCCGCTTATAAAAATTTCGTCTTTAAAATTTACACATCAATTCTCGAACAAATAAGAATAATTCTTCCAGCCTTAATATCAACCCAATGATTCCTTCGAAAATATGATCCTCAATAACTAATCTTTTCTATATCAAAATCTGTAACGGCCTAGATTCTAAAATATAGAAAGTCCATGTCATTAAGTTAATATAATCAATGAGCCAAGAGAAATTGAAAGTTATCCGGTCAACGTCAGTTGACCAAAAAATGTATTGAGAAAAATTAATCCGGTCAACACCTGTTGACCGAAAATCATAAGGAAAAGACGTAATCCGGTCAATGCCTGTTGATCGAAAAGCGTGAAGAAAGACGTAATTCGGTCAACGCCTGTTGACTGAAAAGCGTGAAGGAAAATTTATCCGGTCAACACCAGTTGACTAGAAGGGAAAGAGGAAAGTAATCCGGTCAATAGCAATTTACTGAAAAATATTTAAGGTAAGTAAAAATTCGGTCAACGCCTGTTGATCAAAATATGTAAGAAGGAGCAACTAAATCCGGTCAATGCAAGTTGACCAAAAACGCGAAAGAGAAACCTAATCCGGTCAACGATAGTTGACCGAAAATGAATGAAGAACATTTAAAAGAATCAGGGTAAGATGGAGGATGGAAGTACTGAGACAATAGGAAACCCTAAAAGGAGACATAACTAGTCAACGTCAGTTGACCGAAAATAGTAAGGAAGTCCTTACGAAAAATATGAAGTCAGGAAGACCATGACTGAGTAGGTAACCGACCTTCAACCACCCCTGAGTGGTTGACCTACCCTACCTACTACCGTGAGATCAAAGGCCCATAAATAAGAACTAGAGAGTGTAAGGAAAGAGGTTAGGAAGAGACTCTCGATCGAGTTTTCTAGTAAAGGAAACCAGAATTCCAAGGTGAAGTAAAGAAATTCAGGCAAGTGTACTCACCTTTTTTAAGTTCATGTTTACAATGCAAGTATGTCTGATTTTTTATGAACTTATGTTACGGTATGTATGATATTTGCTTAGATCGTCTAAGTTAAGGAAGAATTTCTATTAATGCCATGTTTAAAGGAAACTTTATTCTGCATTTTCATAAAGACCTCCGGCTTTTAAGAAAAGAACTCTGACTTTTAATAAAAAAACTCTGGCTTTTAGGAAAAGACCTCCGGCTTTTAAGAAACGACCTCCGGCTTTAAGGAAAATACCCTTGACTTTTAGGAAAAGACCTCCGGCTTTTGAGAAAGACCTCCGACTTTTGAGAAAAGAACTCCGGCTTTTATGAAAAGAACTCCGACATTTAGGAAAATACTTCTGACTTTTGAGAAAAAGACCTCATGATTTTGAGAAAAAGACCTCCGACTTTTTAAGAAAAAGACCTCCGGCTTTGAGAAAAAGACCTCAGAATTTTGAGAAAAAGACCTCCGACCTTTGAGAAAAAGACCTCCGCCCTTTGAGAAAAGACCTCCGGCTTTTGAGAAAAGAACTCCGGCGTTTATGAAAAGAACTCCGACATTTAGGAAAAGACCTCCGACTTTAGAGAAAAAGACCTCAGGATTTTGAGAAAAAGACCTCCGGCTTTGAGAAAAAGACCTCCGGCTTTTGAGAAAAAGACCTCCGACCTTTGAGAAAAAGGCCTCTTCCCTTTGAGAAAAGACCTCCGGCTTTTGAGAAAGAGGCCTCCGACTTTTTAAGGCAAAGTCCTCCGCCTTTGAGAAAAAGACCTCCGGCCTTTGAGAAAAAGGCCTCCGGCTTTTAAGGAAAAGACATCCGTCCTTTGAGAAAAGACCACCAGCTTTTAAGGAAAAGACCTCTGCCTTTTGAGAGAAAGATCTCCGACTTTTACGAAAAGACCTCCATCCTTTGAGAAAAAGACATCCGCCTTTTAAGAAAAGACCGTCGAATTTTAAGAAAAAGACCTCCGACTTTTGAAAAAAAGACCTCCTACTTTTACGAAAAGAACTCCGTCTTTTGAGAAAAAGACCTCCACCTTTTAAGAAAAGACCTCTGACGTCTATGAAAAAGACCTCCGGCTTTTAAGGAAAAGACCACTACCCTTTGAGAAATGACCTCCTGCTTTTAAGAAAAAGAGCTCCGGCTTTTAAGGAAAAGACTTTCAACTTTTTAAGGAAAAGACTTCTGCCTTTTGAGAAAAAAACCTCCGGCTTTTACAAAAAGACCTCCGTCCTTCAAGAAAAAGACCTCCACCTTTTAAGAAAAACCTCTGGCTTTTGAGAAAAAGACCTCCGGCTTTTAAAAAAAAGCTTTTGGCTTTTACGAAAAGACTACCGCCCTTTGAGAAAAAGACCTTCGCCTTTTAAGAAAAGACATCTGGCCTTTGAAAAAAAGACCTCCTCCTTTTAAGAAAAGTCCTCCGGCATTTGAGAAAAAGGCATCTGGCTTTTCAAAAAAAGACCTCCGGCTTTTAAGGAAAAGACCTCCACCCTTTGAGAAAAGACATCCGGCTTTTGAGAAAAAGACCTCCGGTTTTGACGTATAAGACCTACAACATTTTATAAAAGATCTTCGATTTTAAGATGTTAAAGGAAAGGCTATACGGACTTCAATTATTTGAAATTAAGAAAAAATGATATAATAATAATAATAAATGTATGTAATCCGGACAGCAAGTGGAACTCTATGACTTCCGACTTTTGAACTATGATAAATAGCCATCGAAAGATATGAACTAAGAACAGAAATTCCATTAAGCTTGCTGTTAAAAATGGATGAAGGATATTGGAGTGACACTCGAGGACTGCCCCTGGGCCACGGGTGAATTTCTGGTGGCACAAAGCTTATGGACTACGGCCCCATATGCCGAGTAAAAGGCATTACAGCTCGCGTCTGGGAGTATAATAGGAGGATACGACTTTAGGATGTGGGGTAGCACACAACCCTTCCTTGATATTGTCCGCTCCCATTCGGTCCCTCAAGATGATAAGAATTTCGTGCGATTTTTATGAATTTTTTGAAGACAAGATAATAAGAATAAGAATAAAGATTTCTGAACTTAAGAAGAAATGATATGATGATTTTCCGTATGCTAAGTTTATGTTATGAACCTCTACTTTGATTCGATGATATGTATGTTAATATTTTCTGCATGTGGGTACCTTGCTAGTCTTTATAGCTCACTCTTGCTATTTTTCAGATGATGAGAAACTTATGGATGATGAAATTGAATAGAGTCATATGGAGTAACTAGACAGCATAGCTGGCCGGAGCCGATCATTGAAAGAATTGATGTTTTGAGAAGGACTTGTACAACATTTCCGCTGTAAAAGAATTTATAGATGTTAGTATGTTTCCGTAATTACAATATGGAAGGATGAAGTTGTTATTTCTAGTAGCATCTCATTTCATGTCAAGGTCTTCATGCCCGACCAACCTTAATGTTGGCCGGCCAAGTAAGAGATTAAAACTTTGAAGGCCAACTCAAGGAGTTCGTCCTTAAGCAATCATGTGTACGAAATGAAAGGTTTATATAAAAGAAAAGAAAATTTTTTATGTCCACCTAGTTAGTATTTATACCGTATATGATGTAAATGATATGCTTGACGGTGGTCGTATGTGGTGGAACATGGCTAGTCCGTCACAAAATCTGAGCTGAAACCCCAACAGATTACAACTCCTCAAAATTAGTAACAACTCACACTTGATCACATATGAAGGATCACTTACATATCTTCTCATCATACCTACATAAAACACATCATAATGATCTACTAAACTCGGGGCAACGCCAATTCATAGGTCATCTCTCTAATTTACTAAAAACCTCAAATGGCCTAAAGAATCTCAATCTATCATTCGCCTCCAAAACTCAAAATTCTTCTTTTTAGTATTCATCCAAAAATATATGACTACACTTCTCGAATCTCCAATCGGCCTAAAAATCTGATTTCTTACTTCAACCCTCAAATCAAATCTCTTGATTGATGACTATGGCCCACAAACTTCCACTGCGTCAATCTGATCGATCATCTGATTGTAAATTATTGTCATATTAAATTTTCAATTGGCGCCCAATGTTTCAAGCAAACTTATCCAAAATTTCAGCACAAATCTCAAATCATCTTCGAAACCTTAAAATAGACATACTCTGCGATCTCATCATATCGTCGGTATACCACGAGCCAACTTGTTCAATCCAAACATATCACCCAAATTCTTAAAAAATGGCCATCTTCGTTAGTTAATCCACAGTTATCCAAATAGCACTCAAAATCCTTGCCATCCTAACAACTCCACAACAAACCACGAGGGCTTCCCATTTCATAATTTTATGACCTCAATACGGATGCAACTCTTCCTCCCAAAACTAAAAGTAAAGCACCACATTTGCTTAGATATTAGGAGCTACTCGAGATTCACCCTACAACATCTTTGTGATGGCTCGGGGCATATTCCACCACATACGGCCGCCGTCAAGCCTAACCTTTACAACATATATGGTATAAATACTAACTAGGTTGACATAAAAAAATTTTCTTTTCTTTTATATATACTTTACATTGCGTACACAGGATCGCTTAAGGCCTAACTCCTTGTGTTGGCCATCAAAGTTTTAACTTCATACTTAACCGGCCAATATTAAGGTTGGTCGGACATGAGGACCTTGACATGATATGAGATGCTACTAGAAATGTCAAATTCATTCTCCCATATTGTAATTACGGAAACATACTAACATTCATTAATTCTTTTACAGCGAAAATATTTTACAAGTTCTTCCCAAAATATCAAAAGAAAATACATCAATTCCTTCACTCCTTCGTTGATCAGCTTCGGTCAGCTATGCCGTCTAGCTACACCATTTAACTCTATTCAATTTCATCCTTCATAAGCTTCTCATCATCTGAAAAATAGTAATAGTGAGCTATAAAGCCCAGCAAGGTACCCTCATGTAGAAAACATTAACATACATGTCATCGGATCAAAGTAGAGGTTCATAACATAAACTTAGCATACGAAAATTACCATATAATATCTTCTTAAGTTCAGAAATCCTTGTTCTTATTCTTATTATCTTGTCTTCAGAAAATTCATAAAATCATACAAAATTCTTATCATCTTTAGGAATCGGATGGGAGCGGACAACATCGATGAAGGGTTGTGTGCTACCCCATAACATAAAGCCGTATCCTCCTATTATACTCCAAGAGGCGGGCGGTAATGCCTTTTACCCGGCATATGGGGCCATAGTCCATAAGCCTTGTGCCATCATAAATTCCCCCGTGGCCTAGGGACAGTCCTCGAGTGTCACTCCAATATCCTTCATCCAACTTTAATAGCAAGCTTAATAAAAACTCGGTTCTTAGTTCATATCTTTCGATGGCCATCTATCATAGTTCAAAAGTCAAAAGTCATAGAATTCCACTTGATATCTGGATTACATACATGTTTTCCTTATTCTTATAGCATTTGTTCTTAACTTCAAACAATTGAAGTTCGTAAAGCCTTTCCTTTAACGTCTTAAAGACGAAGATCTTTTATCAAAATGTCGGAGGTCTCATTTACCAAAGCCGGAGGTCTTATGTCAAAAGCCGGAGGTCATTGGTCAAAAGCTAAATACCTTTTCTTTAACAAGCCGGAGGTCTTTAACAAGCCGGAGGTTGTATATCAAAAGCCAAAGGTCATATATCAAAAAGTTGAAGGTCTTATCTCAAACGTGGGAGGTCTTTTATCAAAGCCGGAGGTCTTTTACGTGTATTCAAATCAGATATCTTAAAAACTTGTTCATGGCCAGAATTCATGCAAGTAAGTAAGGTTAAACGAAGAACTTTATGAAAATACATAACAGAGCTTCCTTTAAACATGAAATTAACAGAAATTCTTCCTTAATTCAAATGATAAGAACGAATATCATGCATACTGTAACATAAGTTCATCTAAAATCAGACATACTTGCATTGCAAACATGAACTACAGAGAAATGAGTACGCTTACATTAAATCATGAACTTAAAACAGCGAGGTACACTTGCTTGAATCTTTCCACTTCGCCCTGGAATTCTAGGTTCCTTCACTAAGAAGCTCGGCCGAGAGTCTCTTCCTGGCCTTTGTCCTTACACTCTCTAGTTCTTATTTATAGGCCTTTAGTCTGACGGTAGTAGGTAGGGTAGGTCAACTACTCTGGGGGTTGTTAAAAATCGGTTACCTACTTAGGCATGGTCTTCCTGACTTTATATTTTGTAAGGGGTTCATTATTCCCAGTCAACTGGCGTTGACCAGAAAGTTTCGTCTTACATTTACCATCTTTGAAAGCCGTCTAAATGGCCTCCAGAAATGATCTTCGGAAAATTCTCCCTTTACTGTCTACAGAGATCCCTTTATTGTCTCCGGAAGTCTCTAGTCCTCGAGTTCAATGTTCTCCGTAGATCAAGGTCTTCGGAACTTCAGTCTCCAAACTTCAATTGTCTTCGGAGATCAAGGTCTCCGGAAACTTTCATCCTCCATACATCTCCGAAATCCACTGTTCCCACTTTTCTTTCGGAGATCAAGGTCTTCGGAATTCACCGTTTCTACTTGTTTTTCGGAGATCAATGTCTCCGGGAAACTTACGCTTTCTGAATTTTGGTGAATACCGCGTTGACTGGTAAGTTGGGTTACACGACCGACCTTCATGGCCCTCTCTCATTTTGACACTTTCGGCCTCCTTTTTCCCTTTCGGTCAACTGGTGTTGACCAGATAAGTTTTCCTTCATGCTTTCCGGTCAACAGACGTTGACCGGATTACGTTTTCCCTCATGTTTTTTGCTCAACAGGTGTTGACCAGATTAATTTCCCTTTACCTTTTTGCCATCCTCTCGTCACAAAAGAATTTGGTCCTTATATTTTTGATGACAGAAGATCCCAAAAGTTTGATACATTACAATCTTCTATGAAGTATCAAAGACAAACCTAATATGAAGATTCTCAACATCAGAGCATCAGCAATAATACTCGCTTTCCTTGAAAGATACTGGGATTTACCTCTTCATAGCCCTTAAGCAGATTTACTTGCTTGTAGTGTCGCATGACCATTTCTTCTTCAAAGAACAACTTCTTGGACCTTTAGAATCATTAGTCTATAACTATCTCCAGAAGTAGCACCTATGAACCCTTAAAGCAAAGACCTCATTGGCTAACTCCAAACTATAGGTGAAGTAATTCAGATCATCGACTTTCAACCAACCACCCATACAAGTCGTGGGAAAAATATATTCCTAAAACTTCCTCAAAGGTATCACATTCTACTATAACTCACTAGATCCATCAGGGGTCAGCACAATGATATGGTCAACAATTTACCCTTAATTCTTTGAATATTACCCTCACATATCCCATTCCAACGAATACCAATCGCTTCTAAGCCAAACGTCTCACGGGCGTTGCAATCCTCGAGGAATACTTATCATATTCAGTTGAACCCAAGAAGATCATACACCTTCATGACATTAATTAGTCTTTCCAATAAGCCACCGCTTCGATAAGTTACAGACCAACATGCTACCGAAGAAGCCACATGCCCAACATAACATGTCCTCTTACCAAACTCATATTCTTTTCTTGACTATGCATACAGTTAACAATCTTCCTAATTTATAACGCAGTCCTCCAACAAAGTTCATATATCTCCCATAATTCTATGAATTTATTTATGAGACCATCACAAAACTGACCTAAATATGACAGTCCATAAAAATTAAAAAATGCCAACGAACCTACAAACCCAACGGAATTATTGGAACTCATATTAACTATATCTTAATTCTGAAAGTTACTGTAGACACAATCCTCGATTATCCACAATTAACAACACTCTAAATACATATCAATCGTAGAAATCATCAAGTCTTTGAATTAGAACAAATGAGTCACTTATTTATTTTTCAATGCCCGTTTGTTAAATCATTCATCTCCCAAGCAACTAAATTTTAATCATTCACATGTAACCTCATCAGTTCATCTTACTATCCTAAAGGCTCCAAGGTATCCCATAACGGCACCTAACTAATACTTCTTTAATCCCATACGAAATCCTTAAAAGTCAGTGTTGATTCCAACACAACCTCGAATTACTGATTAAAAGACAAATCAGCCTAATCTTTTCCTCCAAAGAATATCTTCAAGGAATTACAGAGCCAAACTCCTTAGTGACCACAGGATGACTTCAAGAGTAGTCTCACTTGGTAAATAGACATGGCACATATCCTCATTAAACGACTTACAGGCAAAACAATACTAATTTTACCGTTACCCGATCAACTATTCCCCATATTCAAAATCTCATTAATTGATTGCAAGTATCATATCCTACCGCCACAATTCAAGCTAGCATGGCGACTTATCAATAAAATCATCCTCAATATTATATCAAAGCTTGGCACCTCAATTAAAATCGAATTAGCCGAACCGATCATATCTATGGACCCAAGAAAACATTGTAGACATTGATACAGCTAGCACAAGTCTACAATCCTCAAATAAATGAATAAACTTAGAAAAAAAAATAGAAATATAGATTCTGAATCCCAAAATAACACATATATTGAAATGTTAAGATCTGGGAGTTTTACCTTCCACAATGGTAGACGACACCTCTATACTTGTGTCATTATCATGGAACCTTAATCTAATGCACTGAACTTCTTCATTGTCTGGCCTATGAAGGACAATCCCTACTCATGCGATCGAACTGTCCATAATTAAAATATACTCCCAAAAATCTTATCGAAATAAAATATTCATCCATAGAGCATCCACAAACATATCCTACGATATCTCTTTATCCTTGAGATCCATGACTCTTTTCACGTCAACCACCCAAGGTTGACTTCCTCTTTTATCCTATATGGGATAACTTTACCTTATCTTATTCCAAAAATTGGATCACTGTCAACGCTATCTTAATTCTCAGGATCCATATCTCAACCTCTATAGAATCCAAGCTACCCAAATGCTTAGACATTTAATCATTACTAAATCGATTATAAATCAACATTTTTAGATTCACTACACCATAATTGACACTAAGTTATACTGATCTCGAGCCATCAATCCCACCTTACCTGTCATACTTACCATATTATTCAAGCATCCTTTGTAGCAAATTACTAGCTTGTGGACTTCAACCTAGAGCCGATCAACTTAAATTTTGAACTAAAAACAACTAACTTAGGCCTCGAATCGACGTCAATCAACTCAAATACTAAATCGATATCAATCAAACTTAAGCCTCAACGTGCCTCCTTACAACTCCTTCTCTTGACCTCGCGGTCGACCACCACTACAAGTAGACCTTCATCTAGGAGCCATTACGTTTGCTAATATCGTTTCTAAAATCAAACAATACGGGTTAGGTCGCTCTTAGCACGGTAACTAGAACAATATAGAATAGACAATCAAACTCAACCACCAATCCTAACTTAGTTCTACCTAAGTTATTGGACTAGAATAATTACAACTATTCTGTCTAACTTAACCATCCTACATCTTCGTATACTTATTCAATCTTTCTACTTTAATATAAACTTCTGTATAATATTCAAATCAAATATAAGATATTTCTTTCTCCCTGATACTAACCATGACAGACTGTATTTCTAAACAAAATATGGTAGAATCCTGACAGAAAATGGTCATCAAACTAATATAAAGCCTGTATATTAACCCTGTACAATAAATACATAACCACAACATATCTCAACACAGGTTTCAAAAGTCACAATAAATACGCGGTATCAATATCATAACTCTGGGTATGATATTGACTCTGATAAAATGCCACTAGATACTCAAATATTTTATAACAGCCTATAAAAGTATATACATCCATCAAACATATCAAAAACTGTATACTAGATACATCATCATTATCATACACGTACACATGACCTTCAAATATAATCCGAAAGACTCCATAAGGTGCAAATGAACAAAGCTAAATTCACAAGATCATCTTCTAAGTCTTCTGTAACTAGCCAACTTATAATCCTCTACCCCACCCTATCGGGTGTAAGTTCGTACTCATCTAAAGGTAAGAAAAAATAATAAGGGTGAGCCAAATACTCAGCAAGTATAACATAATTAAGGATAATATACAATATATATAAAACGGAACAGGGAAGGGGATAGGAGCATATATATGATGTATAACATGAAACGTGAACAAATGTAATTTTAGAATATAAATAACTTTTCATATTTTATCTTTATTCTCTTAGGGTTTCATAACATGTATAATTTCTTTATCTTTGCAAACCAAGGCCAGCAAGCCTTATCAACTAACAGTATGATAGAATGAGGAAAAGGATGTGCATAGTTCCACACATTCTAAGGCACGATCTACATCATTCAACACCCCGTGGTGAGCGGTATACCTTTAACCCAATATACGAGCCCATATCACATATGTCACCATATCCCCCGTGACCCAGAGGCAATTCTCGTGCTTTCACAGTAACATCCTAAGGCATGCCAAGAAATATCACCCGCTATAATATACGGCCAAAATAATTTTTAATTTTTTGCTGTAATATTTATAGTATGTCATGGTATATAACCCTCTAAAATATAAATTTGTGGTTCAGGTTTTACCATTTTTTATTCTTTAAGGAGAAGTCTACCAAATTTCTTATACAAAGTTCTCACTCCAGGAGAATAAATTATAAATATATCAAATTGTGGCATTTTCTTCGTATACTTACGTAATTTTTATATTTCTTATGGGTTTCAACCTTCACATGACTTAATTTATATGCATGACCATCATAAAGTATAGAAAAAATAGAATTTTTTTATCACCGTGAGCCAAACGTAACTTTAGAGCTTTAGAACAACAAATACCTTCATAATTACATACAACACGATTTTCAAAACTTATACAAGATAATATATTTAACGTACATGCGGTCAAATATCACTATTTACATCCGATAATATTCTGAAATATATAAAATTAACATATATAAAATATATATGTATAAATTTTAAATTTCCAGAGTACCCGCATCCATAAAGTTAGGGTTATGAATTTTAAAAGTCAAATCATGCATAAATTTATAATAAATTCGGGTAAAACCAAAGGGGGTGCGGGTTAGCATTTTGGCAAACGTAATTTTATATAAAATTATAAAATTGAATATCCAATCGATAAATTAACATATACAAAGTATGGGTAATAATATCCTACAACCAATTTTTGTAAAAGCCCCAATTAATTCGAGTGAACAGTGCTAGGCACAAGTTTAGGGTCCTGTATGTACAAATCGGATAAAACTTAAAAAATTGGGCACCCAATCGGTAAATACATGGGTTTTCATTATCTAAAATCAAATAATTATGTATAAAACTCAAAATAATCAGTTAAACGAGGTCCGTGCGCAGGTTCGGATTTCGGGATGTACAAAACTACGCAAAAATGATGAAGCGGACAATAAATTGGTAAATTCTTATGCCTAAGTCGTGGATTTCATAAAATATGTGTATTGATCGGGTATCAGGACAATAATACCCATAGGGATCGAACAAAAATTAAAAAAAGAGAACGAAAAGGGTATGGGTATATTTGTCTTGACCAAATTTATCACTTCTCTAACTAGCTCGAAGTCGAAATCGGATTTGAAGACCTCGGTTTCCTCCTTCTATCTTTACCCCTTCGGCCCTCTCTCTCTCCTCATCTTCTTCTTCTCCCGAAACCCCTGATTCTGCTTTCTTCTCCTTATTCTTTCTTCTTTTATTTTCTTTTTTATTTTATATTATTATTGTTGTTATTGTTGTTGTTATTGTTGTTATATATTCTGTTTCTTTTATTCCAAGACCCAAATCAATATCCGGATGACAGCACGAACACACTTCGGGTGCCAGCCTAATTAAATAAAATATCCTTTAAATTTTTATAATATTTAATTAATTTTTATCACACCCAACTTACCCAAAATAATAATAATTTTAATTAAATCAGATAAAAATTTAGAATACTATAGATGCTTACATTGAAGAGCATACCTTATTTATGACCAACTAGGAAGGGTCTATATTATAGGGTAATGCCCTTCAGACTCAAAAGTACCAGTGTCACATTCTATAACCGGTGAATAAGTTGCTTGTTCATAGGATAGAATATGGAGTTATAAGTTAACAACATGCTTGTTAAGAGAATCCAAACCATTGAAAACATTTGAGACCTAGCAGAAACATTCGATACCTCATGGACCTATGATATGAAGATGAATCTTGCTAAGTTTTTTTTCTAGGTGACCTCTTGTAAGTTTCTTGACACTATAAACTAGTATCAAACAAAGTTGTCATTTGAAGCACAACATAAGGAAGTGGGGAAATATTATACTTAAAACATGCTCTCAAAAAAATTAGAAAATTTCCAAACTAGAGTGAACCATCGGCAATCAATTTCTTAAATCACTATCTAAGACCGAAGTATAATCACAATAGAAACGGATCCAATCTCCATTATTTTAAATTTAGATCCTACATATCACAACTAACAAGTAAGAGATTAGAAGATGACAAAAACTTGCTCCTCGGTATATCCCCTAATATTCAAGTCAGAAATTTCTCTCAAATGGATAGAAAGATAAGATGAGTAAGTGAATAATGTATAAATGTATGCAATGGGGGATTGAGTGCTTTAATACATTCAGTTGACGAGCAGCTTTAGGAGATGGTGGAAGAAACTCTGATGATCGTAACTAGCTAGGGAGTAGCTTTGAAGGAAAGGAAGGCTGAGCTCTACTGAGTGCTTAGCCGAGGGTGACTTAGAAATATGGAGGATTGGGCTCCGCTGAGTACACTTAACCAAGAGGTGACTTAAAGTGATGCAAAATTAATCTCTACTGAGTGTGCTTGACCAAGGGATGACTTACTGGAGAGAGAGAGAGAGAGAGAGAGAGAGAACTAGGCTCCGTTGAGAGCATTCGACCGAATGATGGCTTAGAGGGATAGAAGACTGAACTTTGTTAAGCACACCTAACCAAGCGATGACTTTCTAGAGGGAGAGAGATGGAGGATTGAGCTCCACTAAGTGCACTCGGCCAGGGACAGCTTACTAGAGGGAAAGAGATTGAGGATTAGGTTTTGTTAAGTATGCCCAATTGAGGGGCAACTTATCAGAGAGAGAGAGATGGAGGACTAAGCTCAACTGAATGTGCCCGGTTAGGGGGCAGCTTACCAGAGGAAGACAGATACAGGATTGGGTTTTACTGAGTCCGCCCGGCCAGGGGGTGGCTTACTAGAGGGAGAGAGATCTACATTCGTCGAGGAGTGGTTGGCTGATGAATACACTTGTAGGCATGTTGCTAACCAGATGAGGAAAAGATCCTTGGGCACTGATGATGAAAAGAGGAACACTCGTCAGCTTTTTCTCTAGCTACAAACGAATGGGCTCTCTATTCCACACTCTACAAGCCGCCTTCATTAGCCTTATAACGCGATAACTCAAAGCCGGTTGAAAGCCTGCACAACCATTGGCCAGATCAGGAGAATGAGACCTCTTGTGGGATGAGAATAGAGTGGGCATGCCTTCTGGGTCTTCTATCTATACACACCTTTCCCCATTTCCTCTTTTTTCTCCTTCTACTTCTGTCTTGCTGAAGTCTCCTTTACCCGTAGGGACAAAAGAGTATTTATAGTATCAGAGTTGGTTCGGCCTTACTTGGACACCAAGGTTGGCTGTGAGATATTCCTTCATTTGTTAGGGAAATCACAGAGATCACCATGTGGAGATTTCCTTTTTTAGGAGATTTTCTAAGTTATGATTGCCATCCTAGGGGCGCATGCGATCTTTGACATAATATTTTGAGAATATTCGTTGAGTTGTCCAAGGCGGTTTTGGCAAGCATTGCTCAGTTGATGGGATCGCGCCTTAGAGAAGCCATCATTGGGACACGCTTGCGGGCTCGAAGGAAGCTCCATTAGGTCATTTATCGGCTATAATCTTAACTTTGTATCGACCCATGATACTGGACCCATCACTAGCCCCCTATGCTAAAAGATTCAAAATTTCAACCCCTAACATGTAACCATGGGACATCGTCATGCAAGTCCATACGCAAGTTCCTTTCCCACATGTCCTATAATTTTTTTAGTATACTCGGAATGATTTGGCGCCAATTCAGTGCTCTACCACAAGTGATCCTCTGGTGCCAGCACGATCTCCTTGGTTAAATGCTAGTTGATCTCCTCCTTTGGCTATAAATGGAGAGGATCTCTACGCCTCGCATTATGAACCGTCTTCACAAGCCAAGTTGTGTGAGAGTTTGAAGTCAGCATAGAGCCTACACAACCACAAGCCGAGTTCAACGGAGACTCTTTTTCCATGCTCTTGCATGGTGCAACTATTTGAATTGCTTGAACATCACTTTTCACCGATTGATGCCTGGCAATTAGACAATTCAAACCACTACGACTTAATCTTTTGCGGTCCTGACTCGTGGCAGTTCATCCTGAACACTTGGTTAGGATGTGAGCCAGTCGGATCAGACTCAAGACTACCAATGTTATACACTACAAGTTTGTAATATTAGAAAGTGGCGTGTCAAGCCATCATGGAGACGTGCTTTTTTGATATCTTGAAGCAATGACATTGTTGGGCTGGGGTATTGGCTATTCTACAGGAAGTGCAATGTCCATGAGTTGGTTACTCCTGGTTGGTCCGTTGTTAGAAGATGGGGTTCCATAAAGTCAAGAGCAAGCTGCTAACTTCGACCGTGAGCTGTTCGAGTCTTGGGCAAGATTTGAGAGCTCTTAGAGAAAGAAATATTGGGCTTTTGATTGGATTGCCTCACTATGAGAATACGCTTCGGGAGGGAAAACTGTGAGAGAGATGGAGAGCTGAGGGAGCATTGCTGTGGGGCTGAGGATTGGCTATTTAAGCACTGGCGCTCAGCCGTCTCCATACTTTTTCACTCTCTAAATATCTCTGCCCATGCTAACTATCAGGAAGATAGAAGAGCTAGATGATTTAAATCTCAGTGAGTCATCTGGATGGACCAAGGGCAATGATCCCCCAACAAACTCTAGTGTTGGAATTGGGTCCCCTCGGCTGGAGGCTCGGGCGAGTAGATTGTCGCCATGGCCACAACCGAATGAGGGATCCCGATCCTGGCAACTTATTTTCTCAGCTATTGTACTTTTTGCCACTATTTTTGACTGACCGTACCTTGCTGTTTTACAAGTTCAGGAGGCACTCCTAGTGATAGAGTAGGCACAACACTTGAGGGATACCGAGATCTTGTGGCTATCTCAGGCGCGTGTAGATCCTTCTACGATGGAGGATAGGAGCACCAAATAAATACTACTATCACCAAGGTTTGCCGAGTGAAGAGTAAGCCGCCTATCTCGACTGGGTGCTGTCCTAGTTAGAGACGAGATCGCAAGAGCTCTCATGGGCCAATAATCGAGTTCTAGATCAAATTGCCTTCCTTGAGGATAGGGCTCCAAGAGATGCGGAAAAAACTCGCGATTCTTCAAAATGAGAGCGCCCGACTTGAAGGAGAGCTTCGACTTGATGGACTACCCAGAGACAAGAGGGAGGCCTACACCACGCACACTAAGGGGCCCCCAATGCTATAAAAGTCATCTTAGAGGTTGGCATAGACAGATCATGTACTTTCGTGGGCATTTAAATGCCTTACTATACATTTTGGATATTTAATAAACCAACTTGATTGCTTCAGTCTTTCTCATTGATGTCTTTGGCTGGATGCATCTGTCCGATTGTACTCGCTCCTAATGAGGAGGTTGTGGCACTAAAAAATTCTTTGCTGGCTAGGAACTGCTACCATCGTTGCCGGGCTTAACCAGATGTGCTTATCTGTTTGTTCTCGCGACTGGGAGAAGATCATGGCACTGAGAAATTCTTTGCCGACTAGGCACCGCAACCATCGTTGTCTAGCTTAACAATATGTTCTTTTTCGGTTTTTGCTCGCTCCTAGGAGGAGCTTGTGGCACTAAGAAAGTATGAGTGTCGGATAAGCCTTACAACTATCATTATTCTTCTTAATCGGACATGCTCATCCATTTGTGTTCTGTCCTATAGAAGGACATCATGCACAAGTATGGGTGAGCCTCACAAGGGCTAACTGGGTTTCTTGATTGCAGTCACTGAGCTTTGGCGAAGTTTAGGCCGTCACCCGCACATAACTATTGGAGATCAGTCCTGTTAGAGGATGGCATAGCTTTTGTACGTCAGGTCCTAGTACACCGACCATTGTTGGCAGATAATGCTCATCCCTGCGGGAGGGAGTTGTTGCACGCATGCTAAAAAGCTCTCTATGGTTTTAATAGCCACTTGATGGGGAGGTCCAACTCTTAGTCCGCAAGCCCCTTGGGTTGTAATATTCTACCTCATCTGGGTCACTCAAATGCTAGAACCAAGGTTCATGATTCGACCACATTTGGGCCATTTGGTTGCTGGAATCGAGGTTCTTTGACTAGGTCATTGCCCGTTGTGGTACGGGTGAAGAAGTTCACCCGACTTAGAGGTAGCATAAACTTTGATGTGTGCACAAAAGTATTCACATGATTGGCATGATGAATGGAACAAGTAATGAATGCGGTTGAAGCACTCCGTATATATGCATTTGACTTATCTACGCTTGGCAAAAAATTGTCTACGGCCCTTGTTGGGACAGAGGGCGATCTAGGCCCGTAGGGCTAGCCTTTTGCTATGGGTGTCTAGCACATTCGCCCCGCTTAGGAGTGTCGTCGAGGTTGGGAATGGTCCCTGATAGGAAGGAGGCTGATCACTCCGCCCGGTAGCGTTGTGCCTTTGGTTCTACACTTCGAAGGACTGGATCCGCCACGTTGAATCAGCTACACGATTTGGATGTCGGGCTTTTGTTGCCGACGTATGACCCACAGGTATTGAGGGTGGAATTTTGAAGGCAAAGGAAGCATTTTCTGGCACGAAACATCATAGGAAAGGGAACTAAGGGCTTTGCCACTCCAGAAGGCATTCTAACCTCCTACCCAGCTCGCTCGATGCTCTGCCAGCATCTTCTTGCATAAAATGTTGCATGTGGGGGATTAAGGACTCTACCGCCTTTAAAGGCATCCCAACCTGCTTCTGGCACTATACTAAGAACTTACGAGGCCCTTGGAGTTTGACGAAGCATAGAAGGATCCAAGTGGAGCACTGGATCGGAACTTCAGTGGCGGGGCTTCTAGTTCAGTTCCTGAATGTTGCAAGGAGGTGGAGACAATCGATTCCCCGTCACGAACGATAACCTGACTAGGTAGGCGAAGGGCTTGCTACCGTTGTATGGAACTTCCAGAGGGCAAGGGGCCTTCTATTGTCATGGGAGCATTACGGATTATGTCACTCTGGGCTTTCATTCCGCATCTCCTAACATGGTTGGCACTTTGGCTGCGGCTTATCCCTGTCACATGTGACTGCTCAAATCACGAGGTTGTCAAGCTATTGGAACTTCTGCAGATACTGATTCGCTCCAATTGTTTGAGAGTTAGAAGACAAAACTCTCAACATATTGTAAGGATTGAGTTTCATAATTATACTGATGAGGTTAAAAACCCAAAAACTAGAGGCTCATCTCAGGACGCAATAGTGACACAAATTTAATCAATGGAGCCGGTTAGTAGCAGATTGATTTTCGGTTGGCTAGGAACAGGAAAACAGAAAAATTGGTGAGGCATCAGCAGCATGCTGGTTTAGCATGCCTTCAAAATTAGAGTCGATGGGGCACAGTACAATGGAAATACTCGGGCAGCAACAAAATCAGGGCAGCAGCAAGCAACAGCATGCTTCAGCAAAAATTAACACGGAGTTGAAACAGGAAGCCGTTTCAGCAAATTTCAGGGCCAACAGAGCAGCAACACAGGGCAGCACCACAAGGGGCCGATTCAGCAAAATTCAAGGGATGATTCAACAAAATTAGAGAGGACTCAACGCACAAGATAGCAGCCATGATTCAGCACACTGATCTGATTCAGGGGAATTCAAGGAAAAGCTGGCAGCAGCACATCCAAACATGGATGATTCAGCAACTTCAGCCTTCAGCCTATTTAAAGGCAACGAGAGAAGAAGAAAGGGGAAAAACAAAAGGGAGAAGAGAGAAGAGAACTGAAAGGGAAGGGGAGGTAAAGAAAGGAAGTATTCCACGGGTTAAGCAGCTGAATTTAGTAACAATTTTGGGTAATTCATTTTAAGGCAAGTGCACCGTTGGCTCTTCCTTTACTTGTTGCCGATTCTTGTTGTTATCTTCAAGTATTGTTGATCCAATACTCAATTCCCTTGCTTTGCCACGTTGCCATTGCCGATTTTGTTTTACTGGTTCTGATTCTCTGCCTGTTTGCCCGAAATGCTATATTACTAAGTTGAATCTGTTAGACATTAATATTGCTAAAAGAACCGCTATAGCGGAATATAGAATCGGTTTTAATACTCCGGCCATTTGATGCTCTGTTTTTTAACTTTAGATTCGGATGGGTTCCGTACTTTTGAATACTCCTTCACTCCTTTAGATGGTGTAATGATTGAGTTGGGTGCTAGGGACAAAGCCAGAAAGCTCAATTTATAGGCAAAACCATCACTCGCCTCAACCGAGCGTTTCATACTCAAACCGGCCAATAATTTATTAATTGACTTAATGGGGGAGTTATCATCACTAAATGGACCACTAATACTTCAGCAATTAACTGAGTAAAATAAAAAATAGTGATGAATTGATCGTGGAAGATGAAACGAGCATGAAACCCTAGCGTCTAAAATCGGCTCGGAAACGGCTCATTGAAGCCGTTCGTGGCTCACGGCTTGGCTCGGCTTGCTGGCTTGGCGGCTCGATCGGCCATGGGCCGGCTCAGTTAATTTGGGCTGAAGCCCATATTCTCCCACTTGGTCCATATTTAATTTGATGTGATAACCAAATTCATCAATTCTCAAACTTAAAAAATAAATATAAGAATCATGGCGATAAGTCCTCCAATAATGAGTAATATCTTCTATGTATTATAATATATTATATTTCCCAAGTCATCCGGTAACTTCACTTTATGAATAAACCCTATGTTTATTCTTTGTCCAATTTAATGATATTCTCAATTCAATTAATGTGTACACAATTTTTAGAAATATCACAACAATAAAATAAGAATTTACAACATCATTGTCCATACAATGAAAATTATAAAATGGAACGCAATCCCATTTCAGTTACAAGATCCTTGAACCTTAATGGTGACATACCTTTAGTCAAAGGATCAGCGATCGTTAATTCAGTGCTGATATGCTCAATAGCAATTTTCTTTCCTTTAATGCGCTCCTTTATGGCTAAAAAATGAATGTCGATGTGTTTACTTTCACTGCTACTTTTGTTATTTTTAGCCAGGAAAATAACAGCTGAATTATCATAAAATATCTTTAATGGCCTTGAAATGGAATCAACCACTCTTAGCCTAGACATAAAATTCCTCATACATATACTATGCTTTGTATCCTCAAAACAAGCAACGAACTCGACCTCCATAGTAGAAGTAGCAATCAAAATTTATTTTACACTCCGCCAGGATACAGCTCCACCGGTAAATAAAAATATATAACCGGATGTTGATTTACGTGAATCAACACACCCAACGAAGTCTGAATCGGAGTACCCCAAAATTTTCAGATTGTCGGTCCGTCTATATGTAAGCATGTGGTCTTTGTTACCTTGAAAATACCTCATGACTTTCTTGGTAGCTTTCCAGTGTTTGATTCCTAGATTATTCTGAAATCTTTCCAACATTTTAACTGTAAATGCTATGTCAAGTCTTGTACATACCTGAGCATATATCAAATTTTCAACAACGGAAGCATATGGAATGTTCTTGATCTGTTTTCGTTTCAAATCGTTTTTCGGGCATTGGCTCAAGTTGAGTCTATCACCCTTCACAATGGTGCTATACTCGGTGAATAATTTTTTAGCCAAAATCTCTCTAAAACATTACTGATATATGTCTCTTGAGACAAACCCAAAACATAACGTGGTCTGTCTCGATGTATCTTTATGCCAATGACATAAGATGCATCTCTCATATCTTTTATTTCAAAATTTTCAGAGAGAAATTATTTCACCTCATACAACAACCATTTATCATTGGATGCAAGTAAAATATCATCCACATATAAGATAAGGAAATAAGTCTTACTCCCACTAACCTTCTGGTATATACATTGATCCAAAATATTCTCTTCAAAACCGAATGAAGAGATAATTT
>JAOVVI020002586.1:0-20800 GCA_028571085.2 Nepenthes alata | reverse complement strand
AAAATTTCAACTATTATAACGAAGGGAGTCCTTAGTTCAAGGGTTCCAGCCACCTAGTGAGATACAAACAGGAGAGAGAGGAGAGGATATCAAATAGGAAACCTAAAGCTTCTCACACACAAGCCTTGTGTACTAGGTTCAGTTCCAAGTCATGCATCCAGTAAAATCTCACCAACAACGACGCAATCTAAAAAAGACGTATCTGAAAACCAGTACAGGAAGATATTCACGTAACAACAATCATAAGAAAGTAAAAAAAAAAAAACACCCAAAAACGATAGGCGATCCAATTATAATCCAAAAGAACGTCAGTCTCACAATTTGACAACGTCCGATCGCTAAAGAAAAACGTTAACAAGAACTAACCTTGCTTCGATTTCTCGATCCCTCCATTAGCGTTTGAAATGCGTCCGTTCTAGCTCTCTTATGAACATCAATTGCCGAAAAATGAGATCGAACTACAAACAATTGAAGCAACCAAACATAGAGCGAACACAATTTTCTGCTTAACCCACAGATCGAAGTGTAGAAGCGGCAAACCGAAAAAAGGAAAATTCGGGGTGGCGTCAAAAAACCTAATCCTCGAAGGATTTAGGTAGAAGCCGACGGAAAGGGGATTGAGGGGACAGAGTGATTTGTTATTTCGAAATCAATTATTTATTTTTAAATAAATAATTATAATTTAATTATTTTAAAATAATCTTAATTAATTTTAAATTTGTTAAAAAATAATTAAATATTTTTAAATAATATAATACTCCACCAATTTATTTATTTTAAGTAAACTAAGTAGCATAAATAAATAAATTGATATCTCGATAATGTTTTAAAATTATTTAGAATATGTCGTCATAACCCCATTTAAATTAAAAACCGGGACATGTGAACGTTTTGAATTAATCAAGTGTTTTTAATGAGAAAAGGCTGGGTGTTATAATGAAATGCTATTCATCACACAAAATTATCTAATATTTATCTGATTTTATTTTTTAAAAAAAGTTAAATATTTAGCCTTCTAATTCAATAAATTTAAAATAATATTTATAAAAAATAATACACATTTTTAAAAAAAAATAAATTTAAACTTATGTTTTCCAATTTTCTAAAATTAAAATAGAAAATATATATTTTTATTTTTTCTTTATATCATTATTGTAAATCCGCTAAATTAAATGAATATAATTCTAATTTTTTGAAACTAAAATTAAATGAATTTTTTTTTTTAAAAAAACACTATATTTAATGAACAGAAAATGTCTTTTTATGTATATAAAAAACATTATTGCTAAATAGATTCCCCAATTATACAAAATTACTAAATAGAATTCCTTTTTTTTTTCCCCTCCAACTGTTATATACAAGGAATAATGTCATTCCTAGAAGAAAAAAATCACATCTACCGCGTATCATCAATGGAAGTAGCACCATCATCAGCAGCATCAAGGGTCTTGCCCTGAGCAACCGATCCCCACCGTGGGCCGATATCAACGGACCTGAAACCACCACAACACTCCGGAACGGGTGCAAATCCAACAGCTAGAACTCCCAGAATGGTGCACAACCGATAGCACAATCAAACGGTTCCACGGCAGTGGGTCCAAAGTTGATGCTCATTTGCCGAGAAGCAAAAATGCTCTCAAAAAAATGAGGCCGAGATCATAACCAATAACACCCTACCCGATACCAGTATACTCCGGCAACCAAGGGAAGTCATCGAGGCCGGAGATGAGGCCTGGTTGATAGCAATGTGGGATGAAAGTCCCTGCTTCCAAAGTAAATTGTTCCTCCAAGCTTTCATGGGGAAGAACCTCTCCTGTACCTTCTAGAAACACAGAAGAAAGAGAATCGGATATTGGCTCGCAATCGCTGAGGGAAACCTCAGACGATGATGGGAGAAACGGCTCAACAAATAGAGGATGCCTTTCCGGGGACTCCGCCGCAATTTTTCTGACCTTTGATCTCGGAGTCTTGTTGGTTTCAGCTGATGAGAGCTTGTGTTTCCCCAACAATGGCAATTTGAACGCGGATTGGCTCTTTGATTCGCTTATACGAAAGGCAGATGATGCCCAAATGAGATTGTCCTCAATGCAGGCACTCGAGGCCGCCCTACAAATGCAATATAATGATATAATTATGTTGATTTAACTCGGCTTTAAAAAAACAAAGAACAAAAGTAGGTTTAAGTGCCTAGATTCAGTTCCCCATAGCAGTAGGAATTATCATTTTATACTACTATAGAGAGAACAAATAACATTGGATCAAATTCTGTCCCAAGGAGAGAATTACAATGCCTAAACCATTCAATAAACAGCAGTCCATATTCGGTATGAAACTATTTCAGTCATTCCCCTCAATTTAATGCAAAATCTTCCCATAATATAAATTATTTTAAATCATTTTCTATCATCTCACTCTAAATTTTTCTATGTCTAGCGCTTTCTTTTTTTCCACCGACAGTGCTAACTCATCTTTTCTTATACATGATATTCATCTAGTTAAAGTTTTAAATATCCAAACCACATTAGATATTTTTTTCTTATCTTATTTTCTATAGGTACAACTTATAAACAATTATGGATGTATCATTCATTATCTTATTTTTAAATGTGACTTTACTAATCTATATTAGCATTCTCATCTCCCCTAAACTTAATTTTTATACATCTTATTATTTAATTCTCCAACATACTAGTCTTATAATTGTTTAATAATTGTCTTATAAAACTTTCTTTCAATTTTAAAGGTATGATTTGATCACAAAGCATCCCAGATACAATTCTCCATTTTAACTATCATCATTAATCTTATGTGTAATGTTATCATAAATTTCTCCATTTTCCTGAATCCTATATCTAACATAACGACATCTATTATTTTTAATATTATCTTGATTATTAATTCTATTCAATTCATTATTTTGTCTAGAACTAAGTAAAATTTCACTTCATGTATACACAAACCAAAGTAGGGGCTAAAAAATTCCACTTTGAGGCAGCATATTGGATTGAATAAACAAATGAATCAGCAATACGCCAAAAAAGTTTAAATGACTGATCTGTAACTAGGACACCCCCATTCACCTAGATGACTTCCGATTTTTTGAGATATTAATACCTTATTTGGATATAGGAAAGTTTGATGGAAAGGAAATTAATGAGAAAAAATAAAAAGAAAATAAAATAAAAAGAAAATCACTTTTCTCTAATATATATATTCTAACACATTTTTTATCATATTTTTTTCATTGTAATTTTCCATGTCATACAAACACGAAAAAAGTATTTTTTCAAATTTTTTAAAGCTTTCTTATATTCAAACAAACCCTAAATAAAAACAGTTGAAAGTTTAAGAGAGTTGAGGAATGAGTTGCACCTAAAACGGTTCTCGGCAATTTGTGGAGCAGACTTGAGATCCTTTTCCTCAAGCAGAACATTGTCAAGCGGTGGTGGGTCAGAACCAGGAATCAAAAGAGTTATGCTGGATGGAAAAGAAACCCTGTCAATCTCTCCAAGTTCGAGTGTTATCTCCAGCATATCTGATTCGGGTGGATTTGCTTCCTTCAGGTTGGACATGGGGGCTGTGTCATCCAACATCTCACCATCAACATAATCAAGAGCAGTTGTCAATAACTTCCTACAATGATGCAAATCCGTGAACTTAGTCTTTTCCAATGATCCTCCCGCAGAAGTTTGAGCATTCGCATTGGCAGATGCAACAAGCAACCTTCCACCAGACAGAAGACCACTCTGGGGAACCGAGAGGGTTTGCCGCTGAGCCCTCCAAACAGAAGAAAGCAAAGCAGTGAAATGCCTTTGAAGCAGCAGCTCACGATCTGGAAGCTCCATAGCAACATCTAAGAGCATACGAACATTGTCCTACCACCACAAAAATAAATCAGTCAGCAGTAATTTCCAATTTCTTGATGACTTCAATAATGTGTCAAAACGGTAACTCGATATGTGCAGGGTTAGACCAGTTTGAAACTATTATATGCAATTTTACCATACATTACACAATATTTTGCTTTCCAAAAGCTGAACCTATAACTACTAGGTGATACAGCGACAACCCTACTACTATGACAAAGTTTCCCTTTGCTTGATATGTCAGAAATTGAATAAAAACATATTTTGGACAACTTTTATACTTCTCTTATTTTGTGGGCCCCAGCAATTGTCTCCATCGTGCAATTGGTAGAGTTGTCGCCATGGCAACACTATAGGCTCAAAAGGGTTTAACCCTTCCACAAACCTAGCGCATTGTATGAATTTCATGCACCTAGCTATCCCTATAATACCAAGAATTCTTACCTCAGATACTTTGAAAAGAGCTTTTCCAGGGGCAATACTACTTGTTTTTTCATTATTCAGACTGGCTGCCACAGACAGGACATATTTCTGAATAAGTTCCCTGAACCGTCCAGAACAATGGGTGGGATGGCGAAACCTTCCACGATAAAATCCACCAGCAGTCATTCCATATAGCGTATCACTCACCAAGCTCCAATTTGGGCCATATTCATGTACAAGAGCACATAACACAGCATCCTCTGGTGGCGACCAGGAATCCGGCAGTGGCAAATAACCACTTGACCACACGTTCCCTTTCTTCTTCAACTTACCTGGTCGAATTGTTATAACTCTCTTCATTGGCATGGGCGTAATTGAGATTCTTCCGCTCATCTTTCCCCTGCTGGCTGGCTTCAGCTCCAGATCGACAGCTCTGTTCGCACCTGATCTTACATCTTTAGATTTCTCTTGCAGCTTGCAATTGTTGGAATCCATATTTGAAGGAAATTGTTCTATAGATGACTTCTCGACCTTCTTGGATTTAATCTTTGGGCTCTTTCCTTCTTCATCATCGGAGATAATTTCAGCCTTCTTTCGCTTTTTCTGCAAAACTGTATGTGGAGGTGTCATGTCCGGGCTAGTAGCATTCTCATCATCTGTTATGATAGGTTCTGCTGTTTCCTTTTTCATAGAATTTGTTGAAGAAGCTAGAGATCCCTTTTTCAGAGATTTAAACTTTGTTTTCTTCAGCTTCTTCTTCTTCAACTTGGGCTTTGCAACTGCAGTTCCCTCGTTCCTGCTCATACAAAGCCAATTAACAGGGTAAGAGTTCAACCCAAAAACAAAAACACACTCAAAAACCTCCAAGTTCATGCTAAATAAATGACACGAAATTAGCCCCTTAGTCAAAAGAGGGAGGAAAAAAATGAAGCAAAGCAACAAACAATAAAATATCTTCTCCTCTAAATTTTTAGAGAGTTTCATCGTGTTACATACTTGATAACATCATCCTCCCCTGCATTTTCCTTTTCTTTAGCTCTATTTTCTAGTTCTTCCATCAGCTACAAACAAAAGACAAATCAAGTAAATCAAAAAAAGAAGAGAACCAGGAAATTCTAACATCTTCAGTAACAATATTCCAAAAGAAATTGTTCAACTAACTTGATGTTGAGCCAAGGCCTCAACTTGTTGACGGTATGCCTGGGTTGCAATATCAGCATCCCACCCTATTCAAAAAATAATAATAATAAAAGAAAAGAAAAAAAGCAAAAGATAATTAAAGGAGGCACATAGGCTTTCAGCTACTTGACATCTACAGAGGAGGGTCAGTGGTAAGAAAAACAACATACGAGATAAACTTTAAAATTGAGCTGAACACAACTAATTCAGACATAATTTAGGGAAAATGACTTGTGAAGTAGATGCTACACTATACAGACAAATCAAAGGAGAGGTCGTTTCCCTGGAAGGGGGGGGGACTTTGCTCTTGCACTTGATCCAAACCATGACCCTAGCAGGCCTTATAACAGGGTTCAAATGAGTTCACTAATATATTTAAAATGCGAAGTTATGAAGCTAGATAAAAAGGAAGGAAATTTATTAACACAAAACTGCTAAATCATCCATAACACAAACTAAAGGAACTTACTTTCATACACAAGAGGTTCCTCATCATCATCAATCTCAGCCTCCATATCCTCTTTCAACTTCTCAATACGCTCAAGTTCCCATTCCATCTCCTCAACTTGAATCTGATGCTCAACAGCATCCTTATTGATAATAGGGTCCCAAAGCTCCAGAAAACTCATAGCATACCTATCTATCGGACGGAACTGATTCTCAAAGGATGAGACTGCATGTCCAGCTGCGGCAGCTGCAGCTGCCAACTGTTTGACATCAGCTAACATATCCATATCATCTTCATTACAGGTGAAGCCAAGGGCTTTCTCTCCATCTGGCTCGTTCCCATTTGAAGGTGGTGCACTCCCTTTGTTTGAAACTGCAAACAATGCATTCTGGTCAGCAGAATCATCAACTCTCACGTCATCTTCATTTGCTAAATCATCATCCTCCAACCTTCCAAGGGCTTCCTCAGTAAACTCTTGATTGTCCACAGCCTCTTCCTCTTCAACTTTCTTTAATGCCATATAATCTGCCTCATCTTCAGCATATTTCAATGCAGCCTCCAGATCTGCATTAGATACAGGGACATCAATTCCATCATCAGGACTTTTTTCTTTCTGGGTAGTTTTTATGGGATCAATTCTGTGAACAGAGAACAACTCCATGGGATCAAGCTTCTTGAAGAATTCTATATTATACCCTCCGCTCTGTATAACTAAGTCATCAAGAACACGCTTTTTATTTGCTTTCTTTAATATGTTCTCTTCAATGGTGCTCTCACTTATTAATCTATATATATGAACTTCACGTGTTTGTCCTATCCGATGGCATCGGTCCTGAGCTTGTTGGTCCATGGCAGGATTCCAATCACTATCGTAAAAGATGACTGTATCTGCTCCAACTAGGTTGATACCCACACCACCACTACGAGTTGATAAGATAAACAAAAATATTTTTGGGTTGGTGTTAAACCTCTGCATTAATGTCTGTCTCTCTTCTGGTTGAGTTGATCCATCCAAGCGCATGTAGGTATAACCATACAAATTTATAAAAGCTTCCAAGATATCAAGCATCTTTGTCATCTGAGTGAAGATTAACGCCCTATGACCTTCAGATTTTAATCGCCTCAGAAGAACTGCAAGCTGCTGCAGCTTACCACAATCAAACTGTATCAAGCGTCTGTCTGGAAAATATAACTGCCTCCTGACAACAGCAGGGCGAATTGGAGTCAGAAGAGGCAGCAACATATTAGAGCATTTGTCCTTATATGGCTGATTTAAGAAAACGGAAGTTCCAGATCTCCTACACCAGCAAGCTGGAGGCGGCGCTCGTGCTGCTGGGATAGCAAACATGAAAGATTCAACTTGATCAATCATTTTCTGGAATCGTTCCACAGGCGACAGGACAATGTCAGCAAGCTCAGAGGAGTACTCATAGGACAAAGGGAACGACTTATGAAGGCCAATATCATGAAGAGGGTGTCGAACTCTAACAAGATCACGCAGTGTTGTTGAATATGTGGGCTCCCTCCGACACCTTAATGAATTCCACCACGCAATATTTGCGGCTTGCCTTTTAGCTTCCTTCAGTCTCTCCTCCATGATTGCCTTTTGGATCTCTTCAAAAATATTTGTTTCATGAGATTGTTTCAATTGCTTAGATCGAGGCCCAACATCCTCAGTATTGGTAAAAGTTGCACGCTCCTCTATCAATCTTGAGGGCACAGCAATAGATAGGATTTCATCACTCTCCCATGAAGTCATGGTAAAATCCAGATATGTAAATACAAGTCCCAACCCAAAAAGATCTACAGCAGAAAATGGACCAGATGACAGTATTGAGCAAACAGCAGAGCTCAGCGGCATATCAATTCCAGCCATATCAAAAGAGCTTACAATTGGCCGACCCTCAAATAAGTCAGGATGATTGCAAACTTTCCGAAGTTGCATTAAAACATTTAACATTCCAAAAAAATTGGCACTCGCTAGAGTAGCTTGTGTCTCTGATCTAGCAATGAACTCTTCGTACAAGTTTCGTTGCCGCTTTGACAGCCTACAGTATATGACATGCTCATGTTTCATAGGGAGCTGTGTCTCGACATCTCTTTTCAGACGACGGAGAATAAAAGGGCGAAGGACATTATGCAAGCGATCAACAACTTCTTTATTCACCTTCTCTTGTCCCTCAACCATTCCTGATATTGGGTTGCAGAACCAGTCCTTGAATTCCTGATGGGACTGAAAGATGTGAGGCATCAAGAAATGCATCAGTGACCAAAGTTCCATGAGATCATTCTGCAATGGAGTTCCGGTCAACAAGATGCGCCGTTTTGAGTTGAAGTTCAAAAGAGTTTGCCATCTCTGAGATTTCCAGTTCTTTATCAGATGAGCCTCATCCAAAATCAAATATTTCCACTTCTTCCTCTTGAAAACTTTAGAATCCTGTATAACAAGTCTGTAAGTAGTTATGCAGACATGGAATGATTTGGGTTTCATCCAGCCTTGCCTCTTATGTTTCCGCTCCTTTGCACTTCCAAAATAAGTTAAAATTTTAAAAGCAGGACACCATTTGAGAAACTCAGTTTCCCAGTTAAGCATTACGCTTGTCGGTACAACAATAAGATGGGGTCCCCATATTCCTTTCTCACAGGCTAGATGTGCGAGTAATGCAATTGTCATGATCGTCTTCCCAAGCCCCATTTCATCAGCCAGAATCCCATTCAATCTCTTCTCATACATCGTCACAAGCCAGTCCAGGCCAATATGCTGATATTCACGAAGAGGATGCTTCAGAAGAAAAGGAAACTTTGTGCGTACTTTGGTAGTTGAGAAAGTGTTCCCTGTTGGCTGTGCTGACCTGGCAGCAGCTGCTGCATCAGCAATTATATTCTCCCTCTCACTCCCTTCTTGAGAATCTACCTTGTGAATAATCACTGGCTCTTCACCTAAAGAAGGCGAAGGCGACAGCAGATTACCAGCATCTCCATCAGCCACATGAGTAGCCCACAGGTCCACTTGAAGATCCAGTGGAGGGTCCGACTCTGAACGATCGGAGGCATAATCTGATTCATCAATTGTAGAGCCATCATTGGCCAAATCCTGATAAAGGAGGAAGATAGAAAAATTGATACAAGATCTGCACCACTGAATCTACGACAAGAAGCAACCTTTAACCTACCTTCTTATATCTCGCCAGCAACTCTTCTAAGGGAATTTCACTTTCCATCTTCAGTAAAGCAATCTGCCGTTAGAAATCAGTTCATTCTACGAATTAAACTAAGAACTGTCAAAAACAAAAGAGAAATGAAAATTCTGACAGAGCAAACTCCAAGAACATGTATATACCCATAAAAGATCACCTACCTCGTCTGTGGGATCACAGGATTCTTCTTTTGCCAATTCCTCCTCCTCACCTAAGGTTGTCTCATCATCCTGAATGTATTAGCCAAGTTCATTGCAAAATAAAAAGAATTAGCAGCTCCTATTTCTACTTGCAAGGCATGGGACAAGGTTGTGAAGGCATACGTTTACAAACACATCATTACATCTAGTCATGAGTTCATGATGGAACCACTATAAGCATAGAATGCATAATCTATTCCTCATGTTACTGATATATACTTGTGATTTATCATTACTTTTTATTATCATGGTTGGATCCATCCAAATAAATTAAAAAGTCACCAACAGATAGGATAATTGAATTTAAATACACTGATCAACTACATTCTCACTATTAGCATCATTCACAAAATCTTCAATCTTCCACAGTCATCTCCTGCCATCAGATGAGATAAAGCTACCGAAAAGCTGATTTCCTTAAAATCCTATCTTACTTGAACATGAAAGCAGCCTTGCGATCTGATAAATTGATACAAACACAAAAAACCCTCCATTAACGATTCTGGTGACCTGACACATGTTATCTGCACATTAAACAGTCTAGATGACAATCCTTTTAGACTTTTCCGAGACTTAACAGCAACAAGGTTCAACAGGACATGTCATTTTTCCACTGATTAGAAAGACAGCTGATATGGAAACAGAAATTTCCATTCACTTCAGATTAGGACCATAGTCAGAGTACATGCACAACTTTACAATTAGAATGGTTAGGAGTCCGTTTTTTTTCCCCATTTTTTTCCTTTCGGGAGGGTGGAGAGGGCTCTTGGCTTGTGTTTGGTAATGTGTGCCTCCTTTTATTCTAATCAACAAAATTAAGGCCAATGGAATAGATGCAATCAACTTAAACTGTTAATAAATGATTCGGTTATGGAAATAGAATAAGTGCAACACTATGTCAAGCGGGGCATGTAAATCACACTGGATTGATACCAACTGCAACTGTAGGAGTTGCTGTTATAATTATAATCTTTTTTTAACATGACTAGTCCCAAGCATGGATCAAGAACAACTGCTGCTTATGTAAATGTCACATCAACCATGATAAAAACCCTTTTAAATCATTTTCCAGAGGAATTTTATTTAACTCCCTTTGGGTCAATCAGGACAAATGACACAGCATCCCCTCCTCACTTAAGCAAGGTGAAAAAAAGCAAGTGGGGAGAGCTACGTCATCATGCAGAACTCTCCTCAAGCTCTGGTCTCAACAGATTCTAGAATTGCTCTATTCAATGAACTACCATGAATTTTTTGAAGCTCCAGAGTCAGCACATGAATATAGCATCAAGTATGAAGAGATCCCTACACCATTTTGAATATGGGTTGATATGGCCCCTACACAATAACTCATCCATAATAACAAATACATCATTTTCTTTTTGTAAAGTTATCAAGGGCTATTGTCATATTGATCCTCAAATTTAGCAACTTGAACCATGATGGCCAAGGAAAGAAGACAAAGAACTAGGTCACAACAATTAGGAATATAAGAACACTATTGGGAAAGGCATAGAGTAAGGACCATGTAGAAGTAAATCAACATAATTTCACCACAGGAAAGTAAGGGGTAACAGAAAAATCTAAAGTAATTGGAAAGAGCATTATAAACTTTGTTACTTTGTGAAGGCAACCTTGAAAATGGGTAGGAATTATTATTGATAAACCTTAAGAAATAAGGTTCTAGCTGTTGAATTAAAAGAGTAAGCAAGGAGAGCATACAAATTAAGTTGACAGAAGGGAAAGGTCATGCTATTAATGCCAGTAGACTTTTGGAAAAAATAAGATACCATGTGTTACGAACCTTTAATTATTTTCTTTTTTCATTTTCTCCTTGGGTTGTTTTCTTTATTCAGACAGTTAGCAATGTTTCCTGCCCCTCCTTCACGTGGACAGTTATAAAAACTCAACATCCCCGTTCCCCGTTCCTGGTTCCCCGTTACAGGACCCCGTTCCCGTATAAATAGGCAAATATGTGTAATGGAAGAAAGGAAGAAAAATGCTTTAACTCAAATCCTCCTCTCTGTGTCTCTCTCTCCTCTCTGTCCTCTCTGTCTCTCTCTCGATCCCTTTTCCCTTCTTCCCCTAAATTCACCTGCACCCCTCTTCCTCGCACGGCTTTGCGCCTGTTAAACTCACCATCCTCCTCCGCTGATCTCCGCTCCCGTTGCAAAGTCAGTCATCGTCGCTGGCATCACCATGGAGATCGTAACACCATGGTACAAGGGACATGGGCAAGAATTTTGTAATGAGATTTAACTCGTCACATAGGCAAATCTAAATCTAGGTTACACAGAGGAATAGGATATGGGGAGAAAAAAGATTAGAATCAGTTATAGGATACAGATGAAAATTATTAATTTTTCAAGAGTGAGCAAAATAAAGGTAGCATGAATTTTTAACAACAAAAAATAGAGATAAATAGTGATGTACAGCTATCCCCATTTAATGGCAGTTTCGAATTTATTATTCTTGGGATAGCTCAGTGAGAGAATTTGATTGTGAACAATAATATTATCCCAACTTATATTCCAGTTGAATAGTTGAATTTGATTAATTCCCAGCTTATATTATTTCATAGTTCTATGTACTATGATGAATAATTTTCCAAATTTCAGAAAGGACGGGAGGCACCATGCAATTCACAATAAACAATAGGAGCAAAAACAGATAACATGACCATGAACAAGGTTTAACTGACACACCTCTTCCCCTGCAGCAAAAACAAAATCACCATCTTCCTGCAGAATACAATACACAAATCAACTGTAAGTTTCACCAAAGTGCAGAAGCGATCACCAACTGATGAGAGAGAAGGGAGCAAGAAGGAAAAATAATGTTGCAGACAAGTCTTACTGGACGGAATTATAAAGGAAATAGATGGTTATTATTTCTAATAACTAGCAATTGAACACAATATAAGCAAGATCTCTCACAACCAACATCAAGCACCATGTGCCTGAGGCCCCGAGCTAGAGTATTACTCAAACTAGTCTTCTCCCTAATGTCGCACACTTCTATTACAACAAAAGGTTGCCACTTTCCACTGCCAAAAAAAAACAAAACTCTGTAGGCAGCAGCACTTTGGAAATAACAACAGCAATATCCCCACAATAAATTTGGGCAAGCCTACAAACATAGAAATTACTTCTAGGATTACAGAAGCAATTGAGATAACAGAGTTACTTTTGCAGTCCATCTAGGGGCATTGTAGCTAAAAGCCATTAAATTTTTTTATAAAAAAAATTGATACTACCTGCTCATCATCAAACTCATGAAGCGTGTGTTCAATATCGGAGGAGCCTTCTCTTGTATTATTGGTTTGACAGGTCCCAACTTCTAACAAATGGTTTTCTGATTCATTTAAAGAAGTGTTGCTGTCACCCTGCAGTCAAAAAGTTCATATTTCACTGTGCTCTAAACATGCCAGCAATACAAATGCAATTATAAAGACACAACTCACCCAGCCATTGGTGATTGCAGGTGAGCTTCCACTCTCGGTCTTACAAGAACCAGAAAAATCAAGCCCATCTTTTGCAATCATCTCACCGTCTTCAAAAGAAAAGCACATGGAGACAAACATTAGATGATTAATTAATCAGGTAATTCGCAGTTCAGATACCAAAAGTGGATTCTTAGCTTCTTACTAATACTTGGATCAACTCCTTCAGGAGTTTCTTCAGCAACACCACTCTTTTCAGGGCTACCTTCTCCGTTGTCTAAAATCAGCATATAGACTAAATTAACAAACTATCAAATCAAGGAGCAAAAAGTATCAAGTACTGACTTAAACAACCAAAAGGAAAAAAAGTTACACTACAAATGGAAATTTCCACATTTGTCCTAATTGTGGGATATATGGCAAATGTACATTATACTTGCTAGAAGTTAGATAACTGAAAAAAATAGTAAATAACCACTTTATATATATAGAGATATAGATATATATAGAGAGAGAGAGAGAGAGAGAGAATGAGAGAGAGAGAAATCTTCATTTCAGTTGACCTTCACTCATTGAATAGTGTTTAAGCAGCTCATCAAGAGGCAAATCTACTTCATTTCGCAATGCGTCCAATTCTTCCTGCCTTTCTTCTTCTGTTATGAGAGCCTCATCTTCTTCAATAGTCTGCTCATCATCTTCCTAAAACAGCACCAAGGAACAAAAAGTAGTAGGTGGGCATGCAAACAAAAAGGAAGCAACCAGGATGAATAGATGAATGCTACTCTGAATAGAAGAGATTCCAGTAAACCCAGGCAATACATCAAAAAGACAAGGTAACAAACAAGAAACCTTTTTTGTTTGAATTTCCCAGACAATGTTTGAATGTTTCTTTTCTTGGTGAGGGGTAGGTTACCCAAAAAACCTTTCTACCATCTCTCCCATCATATACCAAACAAGAAGTTTCAATAATGTATGCTCCAGTATGGGGATCTAACCTTTACCCTTTGAGGGTAACAATAATTGATGGAAATATTGGCTAACACCATGCGTATTGGCCAACATATATATACATATCGGCGACAATATCACGACATATTTCAGTATTGGCAAACAAATTCAGTATATCAGCCAATATAACCCTGTCAACTTATAATTTTTAATTTTTTTAATCCGATATATCCGATACTAATACGTGTTATCTGACATGATCGTGACCAATACCGACATCGATATTTTCATCGATGGTGACAGATTCGTTAACAAAATAAGCCATTTTAGAAGGAGCACAACTTCCCCCTCCCAACCCTCCACCATCACTCAATCGCTTCCTCCATTGAAAAATGCAGCTAGTCACACCACCACCAAAGCACCATGAAAACACGTTTCAGATTTTTGAGAGAAAATTTTATTTAAGATAGAATCACCATTTGGCACAAATTCAGCTTCTACAAGAGACAGCTGTTTTGAAAAGTAGACTCAAATAAGAGTACAACAGAAGAGGGCAACTACATATACCAAGTATTACCAAGTTCTCATTTCCTAGTTCTCTCCTACACAAAAATCGTATTCCATGTTATGCCATCCAAATATCAAGCGGACAGCAGAACCAATGATCAGGAAAGAAATGAAAGAAGTGCAAATGAGATCAATGGGTCCAGTTTTCCTGTCATATAATCCTAACTTCCATGTGCATAGGACTCATCAAACTTAAAAACTAAAAACATAAATAAGATGATGCACCAAATAACAGCAAAAAGCATAAGGATGGTAGCCCACCAATTCATCCTCTGACTCTATGTCATACTCCTCATTAACCTCTTTTGCATCTGACTTATTATCTGTACATAATATCACAGTTTTGAATAAACAATCACTATACAAGGCGGTCAAATCAAATACTTATATACAAGTTGTCAAATATTCCATCTACCAGCAAAAAAGTCTCCAAATCCATTAGCACAATTTTCATTATTCACCATCTGCTGAAGACGAAGTGTTTCTTCCGGTATACATTCCTGCACTGGATCACAAGAATTTGATGTGCCCAGAAGATTTTCAGCCAGCATAGTTGAGTACCTGGAAGTTTTAGAAGCAAATTGCTCATGTCATCATCACCCGACAAGCTTAATCATATGAACATCAATAAGATATGTAATTCAAATGTTCTGGAGGGAAATGCCTAAGGAAAAGGAGAAGTCAACATAAACTAAACCTTTCAGTTTGTCCTAAGAGGAACTCAAGCTGTTTGTCAAGTGCCTTCTTTTTTTTATCATCAAGTTCAAGCTGATGCTTGTAAAGAACCTGGAATACATTTTGCATAGATATTGTAGCATTACAAATTGAAACAGAGTGACCAACAGGAATAAAATCCAATACTTGTAATCCAACTTGCCAGCTTCTCAATTTTTGTCCAGAATTTTTTCACTTCCTTTGAGATGCCGAGTGCAATCTTTCTCATACGCTGCTCTTCTTCCTGATCAGATTTGTATTTGAAGACAATAAGATGTAAGATATCCAACAAATGCTAGTTTCTGTAATTGATGGCAATCTTGTATGATTTGGTTGGCAGCATGCTATGAAGTTTAAATCTCTTCCTACTTTAACTTGCGCAGTTGCAAATCTAGCCTTCTACCAAACACAACCAACTACTAAATTGAGAATCAAAAATAAGAAAGATAAACCTTCATTCTCTTCTCTCCCCTTGTTGCCTGATCCAACATGCCCTTGCTGGCTCGTAGAGCAACCTTCTTTGCCTGAGACAACTTCCATTTTCTCTCCGATTCAAAGTCCTATGAAGACAAGTTTGGTAAGCAGCAGCTCAGTTGACATTTCTCTAAACTTAGTCCAAATGCTAAGTATATACTACCAATATGAATCGGTTGAATAGGCATGATTAAGCATGTACACTATGAGGGACTGGCCAATGACCATGCATCACAAATTATAGGACAATTACCTTTGACAACCAAACCATCTCTTCTAGAACATGATCCCAATGACATGTAGGGCGACGAGGTTCTCTAGGAGCTTCAAGTGCCTGGAGCAAAGATGTCATAGTCTTGGCGTTAAAAAGCAGATAGATATAGCAACAGATGCCTCATAAAACACATCAATCTTCCAACGTACAGTAACGGCATCTGCCAGGGTGAGTAACAGAAAGATGCTTGAAGCATATATATACAAAACTACTTGTCACATAAACAAGGTGATTGAGAACACAAGTAGTACAATACATCTACATACTTTTTCTTGTAAGTTTCCAACAGTGAAAACATGTTTCTGTATAACTGCCATCAGGTTGTGTTAGGTTTGACTTCCAGAGCTATGTGCTTAAAGAAGTAAACAAATAAGCCAATGAAGTGGGTCATGTCACACTGCTACTAGTTTAAAACCAACACAAAGTGTGCTCTGGAGCATCCTGTGTCAAAGTACTTTCTTGTTTTCACCTTCATTTTTCAACAGGAGCACAAGGATTTACTAATAATATAGAAAGGGATTTCCTCTCTTATCTACTGAAGTTAATCTTTGAGCATTATCTTGAGGTCAACCAAGATGTCAAAGTTGTGGCAGAGAGATCAAATTCAGTCCAGTTGCATGGTGGTATGGTACAGTATACATAGGAGGTTTAACACAAAGAAAATCAGTTATACAACAAGCAAAAAGGTCTGTGCTGAACCCGTAAAGAATGACCAATGACATATTGGAGAAACACATGGACCCTGGCAATCCCAAAACATGTAACAAATTTCCCAAAATCACAAGAACAGTGCCTGATATTCTACAAAATACTTTGGTTATGCAATTTCACAAACTTGCAAGCATTGGTCATTAATGGACACAAAAGTCACAGCAGCAGCTGAGGCATAACTGTCTAAGAATTCTCGACTAAATAAGCATTCATCGCTCTGATTGATCCACTCAACTAGGCTGGTTCATCTTACTCACAATCACTAAGCTCATAGGCTGATAATCCAACAGGACAATTGATATTTCTGAAAGTCACATGCAGAAACAAAAGCAATTTAGCCAACTGGTATTGTTATGCAATACTGGAATTTGTTATAAAAATTAAAAAACAATTCTTATAACTAGTTAGTAATATTGAACAAGGGGGTCCTGATACATTGTAGGGTAACAAAGTATGCGATACTGAAAGTAGACATCCTAAAACCAGTGTAGTAATTAATAAAATGGTTCTCTCTCATTAAAATAGCAACAGAAACTATTTTCATGATTTTTCACAAACATTCCTCAACTATTCTTTATTTTCTCTTCATGAATGCCAAGAAAAGGATGAAACAATGTCTAAAGTTTCCCAAACCAATCAACCACACACTCTGAATTTGTACAGAGGTATAATGACCAATTACAAATCCAAGAACTGACCTTTTGGCGCCTAGCCCTTGTGTCATGATCAATCTTAGACCTGGGACCTTTGGAGGTCATACTTGTCTTTCAAAGTGAACAAATTCTGCACAAAATACAACAATACATACTAAGAAGACAATCAGAGCCCAAGAGGAAAAAGGAATATTAAAGAACATAATAATAAATAAAATTCCACAGTAAGAAAGAAAGAGCACAAAAGAAAAAAATAAAGTGCCTCACGAGTAAAGAGTCATTACTATTCAGAAGAAAAGAACATACCCGTGACAGCAATTCCAACAATACCATAACCCCTATTTAGAGGCCAGCTACATGAACCCCCTAAATTTGAAGGACATCAATACTCTTTTGTTTGGCAACTTCACTTCAAATTCTGATACATCTCTACCACTCCCCTTACTAATGGTTCTAATCACAATTAAATCACACTCTCACTACTGCAATATATCAACTGATTTTAAAGTGCTCAGACCAACTTGCAACACTATTATCTAATCATAAATTCTAGAGATGCTAAACCTAACTTGTAATGGAATCTCATTTCTTGATTTATCTTTCAAAGCTACATTATTCATCCATCTCCAGATTCTCAACATTACTTCAACTACTAATTTGGTACCAGATGGCCAGCAAATGTATATAAATATACAACTTTCAAAAGTTATTTCTTGGCATCAAAATAATCCTCATGCTTATCCATTGTCATCATTTGCCAGAATATAAAACCACTAATAGCGCAACTTCGGCTACCGTGAAAATTTAGTATCCAAAAACCATTCTAATGTAAAACCAATGCACTATTGAGTACAATTCTGGCATCGATTACTGTCGGTGGGTATAAATCAAACACAACAATAGAATCATAATATAACATCAAAATCCAATCAACAGTGTCAGATAGACAGGAAAATATAGTTGTCTCAACCAGCGAAAAATCTATCTCCTCATTTCAAACCAATCCAACCAGTAGCCCTAAACTCATTACCTCCCTCCGAAAACGGATACCCAAAACAGAAAAAGGTGCCGGATAGGGTTTTGAATCCCAAGAAATAAATATCAAAAGACATAAGAATTTTGTAGTAAACTTACCGCTGAGAGTGGCGAAGTTCTTATAGGCAGCTTGCCTATGTACAATATTGCTATCGATAACAGGGCGAGTTTTTACCTGTTCTTCCGCTCTCCCTTGAGCTGTGATGATGAAGTATCGCTAAGGAGACGATCTTCAGCCCACCATGAATTTTGGAGCTGCAGTCGCAGCTCGAAGATCAGTTGTTCCAGATTTACTAACCCGATCCAATGCCACAGGACAGAAAATATATTAAAAGAAAAATTAGATGGAAAGTATGAATAGAGAAAGGGGGGCGGAAGCGGGAGAGGGAGGGAGCCAGGGAAACACGAGAGGAGTAGCGGATCGAGGAGGTATGCAACGGCGATCAGCGGAGAATAGAGGACAACGGAGGAGGAGAAAAAGTGCCTGATCAGCGGAAAGAACCTTCTCAAAACCCGTAGTTTTTTGCTGCGAAGGAAATATGCACACCAGGCTTTCTAATTTTACCGTTTTAGTCTAACCAAGCAATTTTTATACCAATCAATCGCCACTAACCCACCCTGTTCTGGTAATTTTCTCCCCAATAAAAAATTATTAAAAACATCTCCACTTTTTATTTGTCTCTTTCTACAATTTAATTTCAAATTATTCATGCAAATTTCCGTTTTTTATTTTTCGAATTATCAGCTTTAATGTACAAATTTTTTCCTAAATTTCTCTAATTTTAGTATTTTCGTTCATATAATATAAGAAAAATTTTTCTAAAAAATTTAATTGATGTTATATATATATATATATATATAATATGTGTTGAGAGGATCGCTGTTAATATTAAACAAAAATTGTATTTGATGATTAATATGATAAATTATTGACTAAAATTTTTTAATAATTTATAAAAATAACCCAGATAATATATGTTTTTTTATAAATCTATGTTTAATTTAAATTATTTATTAAAATAATTAAATATTACATATTTCATGTAAATTTTTTATATTTTATTAAAAAATATTTTATTAATTAATTTAATCTTTAATAATAAAAAAAGCATTTACACAATTAAAAAATAAATCATTTCCCTACCGTATAAATAATAAAACTATCAATCATAATAAATAGATAAGTTACACCGTTTTCCTAAATAATCGAAATGTGTTTTTTCTTTTTCAATGTTCAAATAGGTTTTATATATTTTTTGGTTTTTAAATTTAATAATGCGCTTTAAAAAAACTTAACCCAGATGATCAATTTTTTCCATTGACATGAAATATTATAAAATATTTTATAATATTATAAAATAATATGATAATTTTAACAAGTTATATAAATATTTAAATATTATAAAATTTTATTACAGTCTCAAAAAAATATTTTTTTAAAATCAGGTACTTTTTTTTATTTAAAATATCATCCAATTACACCCATTGCTATTTTGTCATTCAAAAAATGCATCAAAATGAGAAGGAAGCATTCATCATTATAAGCAAAATAGTTATCAGTCATATTTTTTGTAATTTTGTCATTAAAAATACAACTTAAAAATACAATAAATATCATCATATTGATAAACAAAATTATTATTAAATCACTATTATAATATTGATACATTTAGAGAATCCAAATTAATATATAAATTAGGAGCCACCTTTTTAGGACTAAATGTTCAAATAATAACGGATCCGATTTTTATAACTTTAAATCTGAAACCTGCATACCACATCAAAACAATTAAGAAATAAAATGAATATGAGATTCATTCATCGATATATTTTTTGATATTTAAGTCAGTAATTTTGTTATTCGAATGTGAAAGATATAAGAAAATGGATACGATAAATTAGAGAGGATAGAGAAGAATATATATATAGAGGATAATACTATTTTTTATACATTCGTTTGGTTGGGTGACTTTTGTATTTATGCATTCATCTAGTGGAGCGATTTTGATGCTTGTCGTTGATGAAATTAACCGGCTAATCAAAACCCAATTGTGAGGAGAGTTTGTTTAATGAAGCACCATCTAACTATATCATAAGCCTTAGCAAGATCTACCTTAGCACAAACCACACATTCCTACCTTTGGCCCTGCTCCCAAAGTGAACCACCACTCGGATTATGATGATGTTTCTGTTGGTAGAAAGGAGGTCATCCAGATAGAATTGCACACAGTGAAGGAAAAGAGGAAGAAAAAGCACACACCATTTTACGTGAAACCCCTTATGAATCAAGCAAAAATCACGGGAGTAGAGTCGACAGCAAATCAACTATGTGAAATAGGTTACGAATCTTCAAGATGGAGTATCCGCTATACACCCGAGAATAATAAAGACAAATCTCACCGGAGCAAATGAGAAATACTCCACTCTTTTACTCTCTGTTTTTCTTTCTTCTCCTTCTCACTAGTGGTGCACTCCTATCTTGTTTTTTCACCCTTAGATTTTCCCTCATTACACTTTACCGTGCTTGGATTATTTCTTTCACTCTCGCACTCTCAGCTTTTCAGCCCAGCTCACAGCCCCCACACTCCTACATGCCCAGCATGTTTATATATGGTGATTTGTCAATAAGCCTTCAACCAATAGGCAGGTTACTTGTAGTCAAATACCTACCA